>JAODOY010033197.1:0-21754 GCA_025399855.1 Forbesichthys papilliferus | reverse complement strand
TAATAATAATAATAATAATAATAATAATAATAATAATAATAATAATAATAATCATGCAGCTTTAAAATATGTGAAATATTGTAATTGAAGGTATTGTAACCAAATGATGCCATGCTTTACTCAATTCTCAAAGATGTGTAACAAATTTTTGTTGTCAGAATTTTGAGATAGATAGATATGAGATAGATAAAATATAAATGATAGTTAGTGTAGTGACCCCAAAGTTATATAAGTAAATATGCTAATGCCTTCCTTTGGTTACTCAGTCATTACTCATCCTTCATTACCTGGCAATGCTGAGAGAAAATATCTTAGTTTTCCTATTTAATCCTTCGCAAAGAATATAGCTGTAAACAGTAGGGGATCCCCTATCAACTCCATTGTATCAGAAATAAATGTTAGCTACATTCTCCATAAAGGGATTGGAGTACAGCTTTTTTCCCAGCATTCCATCTTCTGATGGGTGAGTAACTGATATACTCATTTCGTTTTTGTATTTGGTTGGATTTGGATTACATATTCCATAAAAAGGACCCTTGTCACAACATTTCCTAAATGTCAAGCTAATTTTAGTAGTATGTAAATGTATATAGGCATTATGAATCTTATATCATAGCTGTATCAGACACATTTGCAGTCTTATCTTTTTTTTTTTAACTCAACAAGTCTTTTAATGGTCTGGTTATATATTTTTGTTTGTTTATATGGGGTTTTTTGCTATAGTTGCAGAAGCCACTTAAAGCATACATTCATCAAGCAGCAGGCAGATAGTGGTGTTTGTTACTCTCTGTTAACCCCTTCAGTTCATGTGTGCCAGTACCTTTACCAACAATGTACCATACTATCCAGTACAGGCAGTACATTGGGTCTCATGTTATCTCGTGCGAATGGTTTCATCGTGGCTTGGGAGGAGAAAATCAAATGAAAAAAAAAGTTAATGCTTAACCATCCCGTCTTTACCCGTCATTATATTCATGACGTGTTGCATTGTTTCACATTATTCACCTTGTCTGCCCTTCAAAAACATTTGAAATGCATGACACAATTGTTATGGCTATCAGAGGTACTAAAAGCAGTAACAATTATCTCTGTTTATTGTGATCCCCAGAAATGGCTCACCTCATTGCATTGTTATGGTCCCACTGGAACTTACAGAGCAACTGAACGATGGAGCCTAACAAGTGGAACTGTCAATCAAAGTCATCGGTATGAACCTGTGTCATTCACGTGTTAGTAATGTGCGAGTCTGGCTGTTGCCACTGTAGCTCATGTGATTTAAATACAGGGATAAACGAGTGAATATTCCTCTTCACCTGCCTAAAAAGGGATAGAGTATTTATAGCCAATGGGTAGTCATGATTGTGGGAGGAGAGAAAAACTACTATATCTACTACCCCTTGTTTCAGTCTTCGTCATCATAACATCATATAGCAACGACATAGCTGTCATTTTCAACCAACTACTAGAAGATGGTAAGTGTGTGCTAATGTCATTAAAGTATAAGTGGTATAGTAGAGTGCATTGTGCAGCTATCGGCAGTCTTTGTGGGTTACATTATTATGCAGACTCTTTTAATTAAGTATTTTCACTGCATGGCTTGTGATGCATTTGTGGTAAACTTTGACACATTGATTTGTATTTATATCAGACCTGAACAAAGTATTATGTATACATCTGGCACAAAAGCTTCTCTAGGTCATTAGATGAGACGATAATTTATTTGAGGAAACTAGGACATTACTACATATTGAATCAAATAAACTGTGCATCTAGGCTGCTAGAGCGTTAGGATGGTTAGGTACTGAGGAGGCCACAAATAACAGAAAACCTTCTTAGGGCAACACAGTGGCCCAGTGGATAGCACTGTGGCCTCACAGCAAGAAGGTCCTGGCCTTTCTGTGTGGAGTTAGCATGTTTTTCCTGTGTCTGCGTGGGTTTCCTCTGGGTGCTCTGGTTTCCCCCACATCCAAAAAACACGTCAGGTTCACTCTCTCTCCTGTCAGTGCTGTTGACCAGAGACACTGGCATATACCAGGAGTTGGCTGCCCAGTGCTCCCTTGAGGGATGGGTTAAATGCAGATAACACATGTTGCTTTGTGTATGTGACAATAAACGCATCTTCAGTATCTATGATTAAGAGAATCCTCTTACAACTTTGCCAAACAATATGCTAAAAAGCAAAACCAAACAAGACACTAAGAGGCACAATGACCTACCATCTAAATTAAATACAACTGTTTGAGAGCTAACCCACAGCGATTAGACAGCAGCTGTCGAGAGGCCTATGAATCCAACCAGCGTGATGTCATCTCACTGCATTCCCCTGAGCAGTTTTTTACAATTTCTTGGCAGTTGTGTAAATAGCTCGACATAATCCTTGCCTCCATGAGCTTTCAAACAGGGCTCAATGTAGCGTCCCATTGCTGGCCAAACCCCATAATATAATCTCTTATGAGACACAGTGCATCTGAGAGTGAAGCGAAACAGTCACGCCCTCATCAGGCTTATTATTAATACTAATGGTGAAATGGTGGCTTGAGAGAGGCAGAGGTTTAATGAAGCATACCGTATATTTAATCTGCACCTTGACTGTTGTTGTGCAGCTGATGCATACTGTATTGTGAGTTTACTGATTATCAGTTTGGTGCCACATCAAACAGACTCAGGTGGTGATTACACAATCAGTACTGTTTCCAATTAGAGTGGTAATGTTGATTCTTGCAGGCACCTAGGAAAGCTAAGAGAAGATCACAGGGAGCCAGCTCCAATGTGTTCTCCATGTTTGAACAGGTCCAGATCCAGGAGTTCAAAGAAGTCAGTGGCTTTACAATTACTTTTGACTATTTACTTTGTTTTATTTGTTGAATAACATTTTGATAATGTCTAACTTTTACAGCTCTCTTGTATTGTCAAGTCTTATAACTGCTAGAATGTATGAATGATATAGCTTGCTTGAGGGGGTGCATAATACTGATTGAATAGATACAAAATGACAAACACATATACGGATTGCCCTTCTCAGACAAAAATAATAGACATTTTTTTCAACAGGCCTTTACGATCATGGACCAAAACAGAGATGGCTTTATAGACAAGAAAGATCTCAGAGACACATTCACAGCTTTAGGTAAGTGTATAACTCTGCACATGTTTGTACAGTGCATGTGATATATCATTCATATTCCATGCTGACATTATTTTGTATGGTGTTATTTATGTATTATCTATATGTGATCTCCAGGCTGTTTAAATGTGAAGCAAGAAGACATTGATAAGATGCTGAAGGAAGCACCAGGACATATTAATTTCACAGTATTCCTTACCATGTTTGGAGAGAAACTACAAGGTGAATGCTGTTATGACCAGAACATTAAATATTGGCAAATCTCTTTCAGAAGCTACAGCATTGTGCAGAATAAATGTCTCATCCCACCTGTGTTTCATGGTTCACTTATGTGATGGTTGAAAGCCTTTCAGCGCAGCAGAGATCCTCGTATGTGAACGTTATTGTCTGACCTATCTTAGGCGCTGACACAGAAGAAACCATCCTAAATGCTTTCAAGGTCTTTGATCCTGAAGGGAACGGAACATTGAAAGTAGACTTGTGAGTCTTCCTTGCACTTATGTGGGATGAGATGAACACACAGCACTGCCTAATGCCACTTTTCTTTGCAGTTTGACAGAGCTGTTGACAACCCAGGCTGACAGGTTCTCTGCTGAAGAGGTCAGAGCCACGCTATGACACATCATGACAATATCTGACTATGCCTGTTTATTGTAATATCTAGTAATATGGGTGAGTAAATGTAAATGGAAACAGCAGAATATCCCTATGGTATTCTCTCATTATGCTCTAGTGTAAAATATTTGGCTCTTAATTCTGAATTTTGGCTTGGATTGCATTTGTGTTAAAAATAGTTTTTACTGTGTAGTCATTCAAATAAAATACTGTTTATTGTTTTGTATTTATTTCTACAGGTGAAACAAATGTTCACTGCTTTTCCTCCAGATGTAGCAGGGAACCTCAATTACAAGAACCTGGTCTACAAAATCACCCATGGGGAAGAGAAAGACAAAGAATAAATTCATATCATTGACTGGCATTGTTCCTGAGGGTGTGACTGACCCTGTAAGTTTTATTATTTGAGTCATATTTGTGTAAGAGGTGCCCAGTAGTGTGTGAATAATACATATACAATTTTCAACAGTGGTATGCTAATCTTGGTGGACCTATCTACTTTGCAGCTGCAACATCTTCAACCTATATGTGAAAATGTGTGCTTCGACTTGACATAACAAGTAGTCCTACAATAGAAAATGTGACTATAAAATATATTTGATCTGAAATAACATTTTTTTAAATAAAAATGTTTAATTGAAGAATGGTTGTGTTATTTATTTCTATAGAAATCTTTGTAATTACATATTGTATTCATAGATTTTATTCACATTGATGTATCAGTGGTAGGCTAGATTTATCTGTGTGTGGTTGTGATACATCTCCAGAAACTGGGCCAATAATATTTAATCACTCAATATAGTATATAATATATATAACAGATAGTGGTTATGTGTTGTTTCCACTCCCATCTGTATATGTTAGTGCTGAAAGGAGAACATGCGGCTCAGCAACTTTGTTTGGATTAATAAAGTTACATGTTTATAAAGTAGGTTCAATAAAAGTAATCTAAACAATTTTACTGCTGTAATTTAAAAAGAATCAAGCACAATTTACACCCCTTTAAAAATGTTCGGGGTCCAAAGACTTCTAGCCTAGTCTATACTATGCACAGCCTATAATTTGCATCCCCTCCTCTTCTTCAGATTGATAAACAAATTACGCAAAAGGCAGGCCATGGAAAATGGTGTATTTTAAAATAGGCCTGTCTAGAATTCTGTGTAGAGGGCTACATTATATTTGCATTTGATATGCACTCTCGCCCACGTCGGCAGTAGAGATTCCAGTACAGCAGGTGGCGGCAGTAATGAAGTTGAAAACAAGTCTATTAGAAAGAAACCGCTAGCCAGCTAGGTGCGGCAAAAGAGAGCTAAGGAGGACGTCGATGCTTGTTAATATACACTGACTAGCGTTCATTTTATTTGACGAAGTTGCGGAACTACAGGCGATCATAAATGTAGAATATAGCACGATAGCAATGTTGAAGTAGTTTATTAGATTGGCGAAAGTGTTAGACAAACGGCAGGGTCAAATAAGCCTTTCTTGTTTTCGGTGAGAAATTCAGCGACAACGTTCGGTGGATTAAGCTAGTTTAGCTAGCTAGCTAGCTCGTGAACATAAAACCTAGATTTCACCGAGTCCATTTTAATAGCCGCTGACGTGATGGCTGATGTTGACAAACTTAATATAGATAGTATAATCCAGCGTCTTTTAGACGGTAAGAACTTGTTTAAACGTAGTCTACATCACACTAATGCATAATTCAAAATGCGATTGTGGGAAAGGTTTATGGCGCTGTGCGGTGTGCAATAACCTTACGGTAGCGTGTTTATCAACACCACTGTAGGTGAAATGGCTAGCAAGCATATACTGTTTTAGCTAGCGAGATTACTTATAAAGTGTAAATCTGGTTGCGTGCATTTTGTGGTGTTTCTTTGAAAGCCTCACCCACAAAAAGACGCACTCAAGTGCATACAAGACTAAAAACCCTACTCAAGCTTGCATCATATATATTGGCACAGAATGTCGCGTGTTCTCGTAGACCCATGCAAAAATGAATGGGAGTTTGAATATTCTAAATGCTGGCTTTATTGCTTTCAGTCAGAGGAGCAAAGCCTGGGAAGAACGTGCAGCTGCAGGAGAATGAGATTCGTGGATTATGTCTGAAATCGAGGGAGATCTTTCTCAGCCAGCCTATTCTATTGGAACTAGAAGCTCCTCTAAAGATATGTGGTAAGTAAAACGTGACTGTCTATGTTTCTATAGAAAGTAGAATAAATTGGCCAGTAACAGTTAAATAATAAGTGCATTATGATTTCTGAACGGTCGTGATTTATTTATTGTGAGCCATGATCACAGCAGACACGTGCTTTAATATATTTTCTCACAGGTGACATCCACGGGCAATACTATGACTTGTTGAGGCTGTTTGAATATGGGGGCTTCCCTCCTGAAAGCAACTACCTGTTTCTGGGAGACTATGTGGACAGAGGGAAGCAATCTCTGGAGACAATTTGTTTGCTGTTGGCCTACAAAATCAAATACCCTGAAAACTTCTTTCTTCTGAGAGGAAACCACGAGTGCGCCTCTATCAACAGAATATATGGTTTCTATGACGAGTGTGAGTAATCCCGGTATTCTGACATATTTGAGCTCCATTTGTAAATAGTTTTATTAATTGGTCCCAATTTTAGTATAGACATAGACTTCCTTTTATTTGTTTTATTAGTAACATTACTAGGTAACTGCTTTAAGTGGGAAAGGGGGTTGGCTAATGAGACATGTTTGCTCTGTTTGAATTACTCTCAAAAGCTGCCATTCACTTACTTAATGAAGAAAATTCCTTTTATTGGCTATAACGTCATGAGTTGATAAAGGAATTTCTATAATATATAGGTAGTAACATAATATATACTTAATTGCTTGTGCCCATCCCTTGTTTGCTCAAGCAGTGATTGTGCTTGATTTTGTTTTTCTTGTGCTCCTACAAAATATTGAGGAGTAACCACTGTTTTCTTTTCTCTTGTCTATAGGTAAAAGGAGGTACAATATCAAACTGTGGAAAACTTTCACCGATTGTTTTAACTGTCTCCCTATTGCTGCTATCGTCGATGAGAAGATCTTCTGCTGTCACGGAGGTGGGTGTGTGCTTGTATTTTTAGTTAAAATGGTAAATGGACTGCATAAAATCAATTCAGCTCTGGAAAACAACATTACGAGACCACTGCACATGTTTAAATATCTAATGGTATGAATATACTTTTTAAAAGAATTGAAGAAATTGCTGCAGTTTTCTCTTAATTGTTCCCAGAGCTATATTTTAATGTGACACCATGTGATGAGGTTTTTTATTGGCATGCAACTGCAGTTCAGTAAACCTGTGTGTACAAGTTGTACAAAGTCCTACTCTTTCCTTGACGTCAGCCAGTGATCTTGTTTGCCCTTGAGTATAATGCTGCCTCATTCAAACACAATCTGTGTTGACCTTGCCCTCTGTTTAGTTCTACTGTCGTGCTGTTTCCATGTAGGACTCTCACCAGACCTCCAGTCCATGGAGCAGATCAGACGCGTCATGCGCCCGACTGACGTGCCTGATCAAGGCCTGCTTTGTGACCTGCTGTGGTCAGACCCAGACAAGGATGTTTTGGGATGGGGGGAGAATGACAGGGGTGTATCATTTACCTTTGGCTCTGAAGTGGTGGCCAAGTTCCTGCACAAGCATGACTTGGATCTTATCTGCCGTGCCCATCAGGTACTTTGACATCCCCTTGCATCACCTACTTTAGCTGGGTTACATAATTAAAACAATGTTCTTTTATATTTAAATTATATTTTGAATGGAATTTAATCAAACATTTTGAGAATATAAAACCAAATGCTGTGAATAACATAACCTCACATATGAGCAAAACACCATGCACACTTACTATAAACATGAAAACTGATAATACATTATTCATTGTACATTTAACACCACATATGTGTGGAACACTGAGAACATGGATGCCTTTGTTGAATACTTTTATTAAACTATGATTAAGTTTCATACATTGTATGAAAATTGTATGGTAATTCTTTTCTTTCTTAAATATTTTCCAGGTTGTTGAGGATGGTTATGAATTCTTTGCCAAGAGGCAGCTTGTGACTTTGTTCTCAGCCCCCAACTATTGTGGGGAGTTTGATAATGCTGGTGCCATGATGAGTGTGGATGAGACTCTCATGTGCTCTTTTCAGGTGAGTCGGTTTGCTTGATATTAATATTGTACCGTTGTCATCCAAAACAAAAGGTTTCTTGTCTCCATGCTTGCAGCACTGTTTTTATGGGTACACTAAGCACATTTCCAGCTTCTAATGAAGCTGATTTCCAGTCGGACTCATGAAAGACTCTTTGTTGTGTTGGTAAACATGTTTATCCCTGTAGCTTTACAACAAACCCCATGTGGCTGCAAGCAACCTTCATGTAGTATGCAAATATCATCCGTGCTGCCCTCTCTTCAGTCGCCCTCCGGTCTGTGCTGGGTGCTTAAGTTTCTTTTTAAACGGAATTGGAAAAACACATTGAGGTTCAGAACTGTACTGCATCACATTGACATCCATTTTAGCCTGCATCACCACGTATCTACTGTACGTAATGTTAGAACAATGCAATTGTATTTCTATCGCATTTGTGTGAGCTGAAATTTACGAAAAAGCATGCATTCCATTAAATGGTTGCATGTTTTTCCTGTTACTGAAAGTAAAAAAAAGAAAAAGGCTTTATTGTCTCTGTCTTAACCTTTCAACCAGAACATGTTTGTTTTTGTGTGACGTCTTAAGTACATTTGCTTAGTAACAGGACGTCCCTTCCAACCTAGGATTTGCACCTGAATCTGATTCAGTTTTGAATATGGCAAATTTCCTTTTCTTTTTCTTTTTTTTATTCACTTCAAATGTTTTTTGTTTACTGAAGGAACTTCAAACATATTTAGAATGTATAGTAGTTTTATGCAAGACTTGGAGTTTTGGGACGGTTTAACTTTTAAACTGGATTAAACATTCTGAACATTCAGTTTTTCACCGAACGACCCATTTCCTCAAAAGTTTTTAAACTACTTTCAAAGCTGTTTAATTCCTTATTTAATGGCCGTGGCCGCAGCGGTTGTTGCTCAGTGACGTGTAGGAAGTGTAGCCTCATATTTTCCAGGGTGCTATATAAGTATTTGAGTATAAATCATCATCACTATTCGTACCTTTACCAAATGTTGCTTTTATTACACCTTCCGTCTTAAATGTATGCCGTCTTTTTTCTGATATGAAATTCTGAAATTGAATATGATGAAACAGCCATTACAATACATATCTTTAATTGGAACAGTGCGCTATGCACCGACATAAGTGGTTCTACAATCATCAGTGCATCTGTAGGCTACTGCTGAAACACAATAATCTACAGCAGTAAAACATTGCTTTGTTGTTGTTAGCCATGAGCGTTGTTCAGCCCACACCTATATGGACAGCCCAACTCCTCCCTGTTTTGTAACATGCTGTCTAGTCCACTGCCGTTTGCGTTAATTGAACTTGTTGCAAACGTTCCACCATCCTGAACGCAGGGCATGTGTACTATAGGATGGTCCCTAACTTGACTAAAATGACACCAGCCTGAGAAATGCATTAATCTATTTCTTAACGCATTCTTGGATACTAGCACATGATAATTCTTATAAATGCTCAATTTAGATTTAGGTGAGTGATTTAATCACCAGTAAACCAAATTAATATATAACGCACTTTCTTGGTAGACTGTTAATTTTATTTTATATCTTGTGTACTCAACGGCCTTTTTACATATTTTTGTCATTTGTAGATTTTAAAGCCAGCAGAGAAGAAGAAGCCCAATGGCAGCCGTCCTGTGACCCCACCTCGCAACATGGTCACTAAGCAAGCCAAGAAATGAGGGTGCGGGGAGGCATGTTTGGGAGTCTCTCCCTGTTCTGCTTTTGTCTTTTGCATTGGAAGGGTTGGTTATCATTCACGCTGCCAATACTGAAAAGATATCCACTCCTACCCGATGAAAGCAAAATATTTTGTCCACAAGGGTAAATTGATATGTCACCATGAAAACCTCAGGTGTTTTTGCACTCCATTTTGCAACTAGTCTTGGCCACACATGACTGTTCAATCAGGAAAAATGTAACAATATGGCTTATTATGCACAGGAATGCCTTGTTTTAAACTGTGCACAATCTTTCAAAAAATTTATTTCAGGTCTTGTTCATTTGAGCCTTCACTTTTTTGCCCACTATTGGTAACCGATGATTATAATAATTATGGAAATGAATGTGGATTGTCAACACCTGTTTATTTCTGTACAACCTTTATTTATCATAGGACATTATGTCCACACTGCATCACATTTTTAAAATAAGTCTTGTGCTAAATTAAAGAGCGTTCTTATAATGTCTCAATCTTTCTAATAAACTTTGACTGTATTTTAGGGGGATTTTGTTTGAGTGACACTTATTTTTATTTGCTAGGTCGATTGGGAACATTTTAAACGTGTACCTCAAAGATTTACTTAATATCCACCAGAGGTCACTCACATTTAGTGCAGACGTCCTGTGAAAATGTCAGGAAAACCTTTCAAGAATGGTTTTAAGATTAGTATGGTAGAATAAACTAGTTAACATTACCATATTCTTTAACCATACATTTGACAAATTATTTCAAATAAAGTATTTATAAACTACCGTTGTTAGGACGAAATAAACATTTAACATAATTTAATTTAACTATATTTTCAAAAGTTGGATTACTTTTCATTTTACATAATTGATCGTAATAAACTTTCCTTTTTAGGAAATCGTCATTGCGTAATGACGTGTGACGTCAGAGCAGTCACAAGATCGTATCGACTGAGCTAGCCAGCTAGTTTGTTCTGTTCCAGATATATGCAGCTCATGGTTGCATCGGCACAATGGCATTGGCTAACCAACATGTATGGGACTGTGGATGCTATAGAGGCGACAGTTTTCTCTAGAATAGATTGTCTTCGTTTTTCAAAGCGCATTAATAATATAGCTGTCAGTACCCGAGGCGGTTGTCGTTGTGCAGCGTGGGGCTTTGTCTATGTGCGTGGCGACTATTGTTGATAGGCGGCACCTTGCGTAACATAGATTTGTAAGCTTGTACCAATCAACATTGTGTGCGTAAATTATCAGTAATTAGCGCGACCATTTAGTTCGTAGGGAGTTTGTGTGTAGGTGATGTTGTCCGTACTTTCGTACGGTAGACTGGTTGCCAGAGCTGTCATCGGCGGACTTTCTCAGACGGATAGCCGCGACTACAGCCTGGTGACTGCGAGCTGTGGCTTCGGAAAGGATTTTCGCAAAGGTATTCTGAAGAAAGGCATGTGCTATGGTGACGACGCATGGTTCATTGCACGACATCGATCTGCTGATGTTTTAGGTGAGTTGATCGGATTGTCCCATTTATAATAGAAAATGCATGGCAAAATCGTGCATCTTTAAAGTTAATGTAGGATAAATGTGAGGTCATAGTTCAACCCTTTTTATGTTTTTCTCACCCACGAGTAAACCAGTGTTTGCGGTACATGTTGGAACGTCATGTACTTTCATAGTAACCGGTACAAAATGCCCATAGGCTAGTTAAACCTTTTAAAATTTGGTCAACTATGTCATTATAAAGTGGCATTGTAAGGTCAATGTAGCAGATGCCTAGGGATTTTGGAACAGCGATAAAATTCCTTTCTAGGAAAATGTTGGAACTGTTGTCCAGGATTACAGGCATCCTTAACTCCCAAATTATGACCGTCTTCTGTAGAAGGATTAATGATACCAGAAAGAGTAGTGGTTCTGAACATGACAAACGTGAACTTGGTATTTCATGTATCTAATGTTAGTTTTATTTTAAACATGTCTGATAATAGAATAAAAACTTTAAAACCTCTGTACGGTCTCCTGCAGTCATCATAGTTATTATATTACTATACACAATAGGTAGGTATTTTATTGCTGCAGGTCATTTTAAACCAGGTGCACTATGCATAATAACTAGGCCTACCAGTGGTGTGCTAAAGTAGTCCCAATGCTCCAGCAATGTTCTATTGAAAGATGCAAAAGGTTACGTTTTCTTTTGGTAGATTGAGTTCAGATAAGAAGGGCTTATAAACGTATTTCTGAGAGATGATGATGGGGGGGGGGATCATTGTTTCTAAATCTGTAATTTAATAAGTAACAAATATTGATAGTTTTTCTGTTTGCCAACAAACCAACCTGTGTTCTGATTGTTTGCTGCCAGGTATAGCAGATGGCGTGGGAGGTTGGCGTGACTATGGCGTGGACCCATCCCAGTTTTCAGGTACTCTGATGAAGACATGTGAGCGGCTGGTGAAAGAAGGTCGCTTTGTGCCTAGTAACCCTGTGGGAGTACTGACCACTAGCTACTATGAGCTGCTGCAGAACAAGGTGCCGCTGCTCGGTGAGAGAAATAACAGTGACTATACCTTCATATGCTCATCGTTCTGATTGGTGGTCCAATCATCCCTAATCACCATATTGTTTTGATTAGTAGATGGTGATCACTTGCCTGCTAATGATTTAATGCATGCCTATTGGCACTGACAGGGTTAACAAATACTTTTAACAGCTTCCCAGACTGATGTATGTGACCTTAATTAAAACTAATGTCTTTCTCTGATAGATTTTTGATGAGTACATTTGTATAAACAATTACTCCTGCTACCAGCTCTCAAACTAACTCAACAGAACAATCATCCTGGAACTGCACTGCTATTATCAGATGTATTACACAGATCTAGCTTTGTAGGCCTGCATGCATGTCCTGCAACGTCACAGTAGCCACCTCTATCAACTATGTGTTTCCACACTACTGTATGGGACTATACTTTAGAGTACTGAGTGGTGGTATAAGGTAAGAACGGGTGTAAATGGTGTGTAAAGTCATAGGCTAATTGCCTGCAACAATACATTCCTGGTGTGGTTTGGCTTTTGCTGCACTGTTTATGGCTAGGATGTTTGTTTCCATTCCGTCCATGTCGTTCAGTGTGGTCGGCCTGTTCTTTGCTCCATGACTCAGAGAACAGCCCAGTCCCATTAAGAAGGCCTGGAAATGTCCCAAATCCTCCCTTACCCCCATTCCGCTCATTTCCAGTACGTCTTTCCTTCACTTTCCAGCGAGTGAAGCCTGCAGCAACATGTAACGTTCAGAGACATGTTTTGGTGGACCAACAAAAAAAAAGTGGGAGGCGGTCTGTTTAGAGTCAGTGTTTTTCCAGGCTGTTATCACAAATACCATAGGGGAAAATAACCCCTTCTGTGCCCTTCCGTCACAGAAGAGGGGAAGGTCCTTGTCCTTTCAGCACAGGCCTGCTTTAATTGTATTGTGGCAGAAGAACCAGAGGCTGAATGGAGTGAGTCAGAGAGCGTGAGGGGGTTTGAAGGCTGTTGCCAGACTGCAGTCTGATGGGCCAGATGATTCACCAGCAGGGTGTGGCTGGCTGGCTGGCTACATGCTCTGTGCACCACAGTGGATCAGGTTTCCCTTTTGGCATCCCTCCTAGAACTCGTTGTACTTCATCCCAGTGTTCCATACAGATAGTATCTCTTTTAAAAAAAAAAGTATTTATTTATTAAAAATGTTTATTTAAATAAGTAAGTTTATTTATATGGCGCTATTCCCGGATATAGAATCACAAAGTGCTTTACAATAAGAAACCATCATGGTAGGTATACAATCAAGGTGGAAACACCGCAACAAAATTGAGATATCAACATGAAAATGTTAAATAATATACACAAAAAATACAAATAAGATATACAAATAAAACAGAAGAAGTATAGTCAGATAAAATAAATTAATAAATAGATTTGGAAAATATATTATATGAAATCTAACCAAAAGCCTGTCTCAATAGAATTTTTTTTTAACTGATAAAAATGTCAGAGTGTAGGGAGCGAAGTGATAGTGGGCAGGCATTCCATAGGTTGGGTGCAATAGATTGAAAAGCTCGGTCCCCACGTGTTTTGAAGTGGGTGTGAGGCACAGCAAAAAAAGTATGGTCTATTTGGAATATATGGGTTTAAAAGGTCAATGATGTACTGGAGTGTTTGATTGTGCAAGGCTTTGAAAGTTAACAACATTTTAAAATGGATGCGTAATTTTATTGGGAGCCAGTGCAGAGAAGCTAAGGTAGGTGTGATATGAGATCATATCATGCAGAATAGTATCTTAAGTGTAACCATGTTAATCAACCTTGTGAGATTAGATTGTGTGTGTGTGTGTCCACCAGGCAGCAGCACAGCGTGCATCGTGGTTCTGGACCGGCAGAGCCACCAGCTGCACACGGCCAACCTGGGTGACTCTGGCTTCCTGGTGGTGCGCGGAGGAGAGGTGGTCCACCGCTCAGACGAGCAGCAGCACTACTTCAACACGCCCTTCCAGCTGTCCATCGCTCCCCCGGGGGCCGAGGGGGACGTCCTGAGTGACAGGTCAGCCCTCCTGGCTTAAAGCTAAGAGTCAGCCACGCTGGGGGAAAAGCCATAGGGTGTCATAGGATGCTCATCTCAGAAGCTCCGCCCCCGCCCTCCCACACACACATTGAGTGCATTGGCTAGGATGTTGTTGTTGTGGTCACACAACAGATAGACAGTAGAAACACCAGATTATATTTTCTTAGTTATTAGTGAACTGTGAATAGATATTGGCTGAATTTGACCAGAAATTGTATTTGTTACAATTGCTGACTCCACCTTTTTATAAACGTGCTGCACACCGCCTCTAAAGCTGTCCTGGCCTAATCTCATCGGTGCCTTGTGAATGTAGCGTCCTGCTCTGATTGGTTGATCAGAGCAGGCCTGTGTGCGGGCATCTGTAGCACAGCGTGAGGGAATGGAGTCCCTGCCAGATCTCCCGCTAGCAGCTAGCACAGACGGGGTCAAAGTTCCCCTCGCTGATCTGGGTTTAAAAGCTCTGTGATTTTTTTCTTTGATCTTGAATGGGATTTGGGGAGGGGGTGTGGCGACGACGTTATTTTGAGCCCCCCGCGTGTTTTGGCTGAATCTGAAAGATGAACTGTTAAGATCACGAGCTGCGTGCCTCTAGACCCACAATGGCTGCTGCTGCTGCCTGCAACATGGCTGTCCATGCAGTACAGGGTGAGGCCAGCACTCACTGTCCTCACACGGTGTCCTCAGGACATGTGCTGGGATATAACGGTGAGCCTGCGTTCTCTAGTGTCCATGGTGTAAAGGTTGGAGAGGTATGAGACGTCGTTAACGGGCGGTGCGCTTGCCGTCACAGGTCTTGCCTATGATTTGAGCAGCATTCCAGCAGCATGGGCCAGCTTCGGGTGAATAGGAGGTTTTGGAGGCCACACTGGAGTATTATGGGCACCGAAGAAGTGAATTTGACACCGGCATGATGACTTTAGGGGGGGGGGCTCACAGGAGCATAGTGTACTTTCCATCACAACCATGTGACCACTACTGTATTTACTCATCATAGTCTGCAGTATTGGGTGTTTGTCAGTACAAGTGAGGTGACATCTGAGCACTTTTAGGTAATGCTGTTACACACTCATCTGCTAGTCCAGATGGCATTAAATGCTTCCAATGAGACTGTGCATAATACTTATGACTGCTATCAGAAACACTCTAATGGCAAAGAGTGAGACATGCACAGTAAGTGTTTAAAGTGATATTGGTGCTGAGGCAGAACCCTGACTTGTGTGTGTGCGCTTCCAGGCTCTGCCCATACTCTGAATCTAATGTCTGTCTGTCTGTCTGCCAGCCCTGATGCTGCAGACAGTTCGTCCTTTGACGTCCAGTTGGGTGACATCATCCTCACTGCCACCGACGGCCTGTTTGACAACATGCCCGACTACATGATCCTGCAGGAGCTCAATAAACTCAAGGTAAAGTCAAGATGGAGATGAACACGTCAGAGGCCTGCTGGGAATGCCACCGTAGCATGACGTGTTTGTGTCTGTTTGTCGTCAGAACACCAACTATGAGAGCATCGAGCAGACGGCCAAGAGCATCGCCAAGCAGGCCCACGTCCTCGCACACGACCCAAACTACATGTCACCCTTTGCACAGTTCGCCTGTGATAACGGGCTGAATGTACGAGGTAAGCGTGTCAACTCTACTCCACTTGGAACAAGTGGAGGCCCTGCATTGTGCTTTTGGACTTCTACCAAGGCTAGGTTACACAGCTACACCAAGTTGACATAAATAATTTTTCATGTTTTATCATTTGGAAATAATTTTATGTGACCTCCCTAAATAAGTGACTCATTTTAATTTCCATCAGTGTATGTAATTTGATATCATGGTCATGTTTTATTATGTGTATATACTGTATACGGTATATTATGTATAATTTATATTTATTCATTCATTATTTGATTAGGGGTGAGCAAAACCTGTAATCTAGCTAGGGGTGTCGCGGTGAAGAAAATGTCCTTGCGGTAATTAAGGTTGCCCCAATACCGCGGTCTGCGCTATTATCGACATGTTTTTGTTTTGAATGGTCAAGTTCGTTGCGCAGAGCTTCCGAAATAGTGTGATTCTGGGCCATTTATAGACCACGTGATCTCAGTCCGTGGTGAGACAATTGTGCAACATCATAGGCTTTTTACGTGTTTAGTAGGGCTACAGGTAATCACGTGTAACTTTGTTGTTGGGTGTATGTGTTGGGCCAAAATATCAGATGGGAAATATGACTAATTTTTAAATAAATCATATTAAATTGCGTAATATCAAAAGCCTATGGCGCGCCAAGCGTAGCCTACGGTACACGGCATTGATTTAGGTAGCATGTAGACAGAAAGACGTGATGGCACAGTTTCGGTTTAACAACCCGAAAGATTAAGTGACAACATATTCAATTTACTTTCCCACATGAAATGCAGACATGTAACCAAAATAATCACTCGAGTGTGTCTGTGATGCACGATGCGCTTCCCAGACTAAGTACACATTACTTTACTACAGTACTACAGTTCAGTAAAGCGTAACGTCTGAGTGTCGTAAATACATGCACTCCCAAAGGCTACAACCATTGATATATTACCGTATTGGTCCGAATATTAGACGGTGTTTTTTTTTCTTTAAATGCGTCTTAAAAAGTCACGTCGTCTTATATTCGGGGTCTAGACAAATGGCGTACATTACTTATAAGATAGTTTTTGCACTAATCTACCGTGCTTCGCTACCATATAGATGCATGAAATATGGAAAGATACAGTGATCGTTTTGAACAAAGCGGCTCAAAAGTAGGTCAAATTAAACAACTGAGGAGGAGTTACGATGCAAATTTTAAAATCATTGATTAATGCAGCAGAGTCATCAAACAACTCTCAAGCAGCCAAGAAATATGGTGTCACTGAATGCAATGTTCAAAATATGGAGAGCACAAAAATACCGACTTAGAAATGCAAACAGTCTTACCGTGTTCCCAAAAGCGGCCGCTTCCAAGAGATTGACAGGGGAGTGTGTAAATACTGTAAATACATCTATACGGTATAAGAAGCTCCAACTGTCTAATATGGGGCCGGGGGAATTTGTGCTTAGATTGCGCACACGCCCTAGATCAAACATCCTATTCGATGGGCTAGCCTCATGACGAAAAAAACGGCAAACTTTGCGGTGCCCGCGGTTGCTTTCTACGGCCTGCGGGGGTTAGCAATACTGCGGTATTACGGTTTTGCGGTTATCGCGACAGCCCTAAATCTAGCTATTTACAAATTTAAGGATTCAATTATTTTGTCAGACGTGAAGGACAGGGCAATTGATTTCTGGTAACGGACATGGCAAAAGGCAATGAGAATTGAGACATGAAAACACCATCATAGTAAAAAATATCAAAACAAGGAGGGTCTAATTTTATTTTGTTGGGTGTTATGTTACAGGTCTTATGAGACAAATGTTATCATTAAGAATATATTAAGACAAATTGTAAAATAAAGATAAAAGAATATCTCACATTCTTGAAATCTCAGAACCCCTCGGGGGCCTGGTGAAAATGCCGCCCATGCTATGTATTCCTTCCCCCTCAGGAGGAAAGCCAGATGACATCACAGTGTTGCTGTCGATAGTAGCAGAGTACACCGACTAGAGGCTGCTGGCAAAACCACCATGACTCCTGCTGGACAGAAGAATGGACTGATGTGGTTTGGCCAGGTTGCCATAGCCCCTACTGACAAGCCTCACAGACTCTCACATACCCCCTGTTCTCTAATAAACTGTTTCACACCGTTTCAACAGATGAAACGTGAACAAGTAATGGAAGGGGGCTTCTGGATGCGTTTTCCACGGTATGGCTGCGGTGTCTCATCACTGGGTAATCCCACTTCCACGGATAACAAACGTTACTTCTCAGCTTCTTGGAGACAGAGCCTTCGTGGACATGTTGTCCTTGTCGGGTTACCGTTTTTGTCCCTGGAGTGAGGTTCTGGAGCATAACGAATGTTTGTTGCAGTCCAAACACTTGGTGCTGGATTGTGGACGGGGAATTGGCCAGTCCATCAGGCCAGGCGTCGCATTGATGAGGGAGTAATCCCAGGCAGCATAGCATTAGGGCTGAATCATCAGGCTACACAGTGTGGAATAAATGGTTCCAAACTATCAGGTTAGTCAAAGGGCCGTATATGCAGGTGCTTGGGCTCATGGTTAATATATAACAGCTGTTGTTGGAATGTCTATGGTAGATGTCTAAGAAAGGGAGCAAATTAATTTTGTTTTTATGTTGGTCAAGGTTGAGGATCGATTTAATTATGAATGGCAGTAATTGCTTTTTCTGTCAATGAACATCTTGCACAAAACTTGTTACTTCATGTTTGCAGGAATTGGAATGTTATGAAGTACAAAACAAGCCTGTATAAATACACAATTGTAACAGACTGATGCCCTCCCTTTAATCTCACAGCTGCTCAAGACATGATTGTGAATGGATAGTACAATGTGTGGAGTAACGGTGCTTGTTTACAGTCTAACTTAATGTCTGTTGTGTGCCAGATGTGTAATAATATATGGATGTGTATGAGATGGCTGTTAACATCCACTGGGCTGTATTGGCAATACAGCCTTAAAGAAATGCACAAATGAGGGAGCATCATATCTGGAATACAGTGAACGTGGTCTGGTGTCCAAAAAGTATTCTTGTACCTGAACCTGTCAGGTTATAGGCTGTTTGCTCTATCAGAGTACCTTTTAAGAAATGTGTTCATCCCTTTTCCCAGGTCAATGCAGCTTAAGCATTCTGTGCAAAAAATGGTTGTCATACAGATTTGCACTATATGCATGCATTTATCCAACTCGCACAGTTAATATCTTACCTATGAAATGTTCAGAGCATAACTGTGCCTTGTCTCAGAGGTTATTGATTCTGGCAACGGTGTGCATAGTTGTTTCATTAAGCCCTACTGTGGGCCGGGTACTGACGCAGAGATCCTCAAACTGTTACATAGTCATTCCCCAATATGTGCTGGTGTCTTAAGTGGGTCTTTTATTCACAATTTTTCCTTTTGTCTCGTTGATAGGAGACTTTGAGTAAAGAGAACCTCCACTACACAATAGAAAGAATTTGTTCCCAATGCCTTCTCATTGTCTGCCATGTTCTAAAGGAGACAGTTTAGTTATAGTTGTGGCATGTACTATGGGGGTGTGGGGACACGGTGTTCTTTTAAAGATGTGCACAATGTTCCCTTGCCGCATTGCCCTGCAAGGTGCAGCTACTTCAGATGAAGCAGGCCAACTGGCAAAGCAGAGCACAGTGTTTGCTTATTGTGGGTCAAAGTGTGATTTCTAACAATTGTGACAACACAGACAATCCCAGCAGCCTTAACAGCATAAAGCAATCCTACCAGACAGCTGGTACCATCATCTTTAGCTACCTTGTTCTCTTTAAGACATGGTAGTGCCCGTTCTATATCATTCAACTCAATCCTCCAACTTTAACAGCCAGAGCTACATGTGACTATACAGTATATATTTTGGGTCTAACATTTATGAATGAAATTGCAAGTTCAGTAAGAAATGTTTTAAAAGTTCTGCAATATTTAAATAAAGAATATTGTATTTATTTAACTGGGTTCATTTTATTTTTTCGGCAAGACAGATCACTTAATATTTGCTAAAGAGTTCTTCCTAGCCTGCAATTGTTTGTTGCTTGAGGTCTAACTTTCTCACATTGTCTATCAACTACAGTTGTAAACCTACATTGAGTAAGAGAGAGATTACCTTACTATGAACTCTGGCCATTTGGATTTGTGACCGAAGAGAAATGTGATATTGAATTGGACACCCCATTCAATATCTGATTAGGTCCACATTCCTCAGCAGCAGTCATCCGTGCAGTACAAGTTCCTATCTGCACTAATGTGGCATCTCCATGCTCATGTCCCGTACAGTTTATTTGGATCTTTACTTCTTATTTTAACATAGTAAAATGAAAGTGTCAAATTAATCAAAACACCATTACCAACAACTGCCAAATATAGTTCTAAAACATGAATACAACATATCTGAAGGAAAACCAGTAGTATCTTTAATGCAAAATACAAACATGTATATGAAGGATTCTAACATCTGAAGGTCTAGAGTTAGGTGTTTTCTTCAACAGCTTTCTCACCATCCTCTGTGTCACTGGAACAAGCCAGGACTGGCACCATAGACTCACTGGCTCCATGGTCCTGTGTGGACAAGGCCCCAAACAGGAGGCAGCGGAACTAGGACCAAACAATCATGGGTCAATTTACATTTGTATAATACATTATTTTAAGACCATGGAAAAATATTTACCTAAAGTGATTTCTACCACTACAGTGAAAATGCAGAAATGTTACTTGAAAAATACATCTTTCATTCAAAGACCTTGTCATGCAACAGAATATTCCTCTATCATGAAAGGCCCCAAAATAAACACATAAAAACAACAGCAAGATAAACAATCAATCTGGTATGGTAAGGCATTATAGTAATGTGAGTCTAGTTTAAGGTCAAAGTTAAACCCTAATAGCAGTTGGGCAGCCCCACTTCCAGTGGAGATACTACAACACAGGGCAGACCCATCTGCAACTTAAGAAAGCACAAGGGAGCACGTGCTACTGTTACCATGGAGCAGGCAGGAGTGCTGTCGACGCTGTGTAGCTCCTTATTGGGGACTTGGAGCGTGCCATGTCCAGTCAACGGACTGATCAAGGCTTTTGGGTACATCAACGGGCTTCCCTGGCTAGATGCTACCAGCTCGGTCACAGTCCTGTCCTGGGGAGTATTGCTATTGGCCTTGGCGAGGACAGCAGCATCCCTACACCTGAAAGTGGAGACACGGGGGCTAGCCTATATATACATAACATTAAGCACAAGCACCCTACATAGACAGTTCCTTTATTCACAGATGGTATTTGAATATGGTTGTGTTATTAAATTAACAATGAGAACTTCAGTGCACCCAATGTTCATCATATCAGTTTGTTTTGATAAAACTATGAATAGGAGTATGTGGGCTGCCACAGAGCCTTGTGAACTTATCATCCTGGCATGTATGCCAGTACATTTGACAGGGGGGAGGGGAGGGAGGGAGAGATGATGTCTGCTGTATCCTGCCCTAAACATAATACTCATTCTCTAATGGAAATTCAATTGACAAAGTGAAACTCATATACATTATATTGTGGATTAAAGGCAGGGTCAGTCATTCTTGGTAAGTTCGAGTTCAAATCAACACAGTACCGCTCCGCTGCAGTGACGTGCGGTGAGATATAAGTCAGGGTAGGCAGGGGAACATGTGCCCCCCCGTTCATGTTCCCCTGCACTCACCTTGAGACTGGCTAGTGTGGTGACACGCTGGCAGGCCCGGGGGACTTGGGAGACCCAGCCTGGCCCCTGGGATCCGTGCCTGGGCAGTGCAGTAGCGTGCCAAAGGAACCGGAGAACCGGCAAATGAGTGTGCAATTCTCGGCGCGCGCCTGCCTCTCTCGCCACCTTGCAGCGGCTGTGATGTTCCTATAAATAGGGGACCGGGCCTATTCTGTAGAAAAGAGTCCGGGGAACATCTAGA
>JAODOY010033187.1:0-15324 GCA_025399855.1 Forbesichthys papilliferus | reverse complement strand
CCCCCCCGCAGACAGACGAAGAGCTCTGGGCCCCGTCTGCTCTGGGCCCCTGCAGAGACAGCCGTGTTTGCTCAGACATCACTCTGCGCTCCATCTGCCTCTCCCTGTGATGTTGCGGCAGCATTCGTCTAGAGTGATCCGGGCCACGCATCTAATCATGCACGCAGCGCTGAGGCTTGGATCACACTGGCTGCTTGATGCGCTGCCGCCTTGAGATGGAGCTGCATTACATCGCTGCGAATAATATAACAAACGGGAAATAATTGCATAATGAAAAACTAAAAGAACATTGCGACAAGTAACTTTTCATAAACCGTAGGATGTGCCTTTCAGCTATTTGCTTCTTGAAATCTTTGATTATGCTACGTACTGTAGTATAAGGCATGCACGCTGTAACACGTACAGTCCAAGACAAATGGATAAACAAATGTAAACAATAAAACAGAATAGAAATGTATAAAAACTCTTAACACCAGTCTGGCTGTGTAAAATATGTTACCAGGCATGTGTAGAAATCTAGTAAAAAAAAAAACTTTTTTAGAAATGGCTGGAAGAAAATCAGCCATATTGACATTATGCAGTGTGTGTGGTATAGTTGTTGTTGATGTGTGAGGGAAGTGGTTTTGTTTTTCTTTGTTGACTTGTTTTTGCAATGCTATATTTAATTATGCAACCCGTTGCAATGCTTTTACGATGGTGATATATTGCTTGGTAATATAAATCAATGAAGCCCCACTATGTCTAGTTACGTATGCCATATACAATATGTATGTCTGCAACTTGCTACGAGACAGCTGTATTTGTGTGCTGTTGTTCTCCGGCTCTGGGTCTACAGTTATTTTCCCTGTCAACAAAAAATAACTGTAATTCACCTTTGAATTGCAGAAAGTAGGCTCTGATCAATTTGTCTAAATGTAGCATGCATTATAAAATGTGGAATGTGATAGAAATAATGGCATATTGTCAAATCACTAAAACGCATGGTAACCTGTTAACACTAGAGATGCACCAATCAATTGGCTGGTAATTAGCCCATTTTCACCATAACAGGTGTTCTGACATTCTATCCTACCCATCAGATTGACCTACCTCGTGATACTGCGCATGCATACATCAATATTGCGTCATTTTTTGTCATTCTTGAGACACACTTGTAATTTTGTCATACCCTGATAGCTGTATGTCTACCCTGTTTGGCTTTCTTGCTAGCACTGTTATTGCATGTTTTTGACAAATTTACAGGGATTCTTGCTGTTTTATTTGAATAATATAATTTGGTAAACGTTATTTTATATAGGATGTCATTGAACATTTTATTTTTAATTATTATTTAGCCTTCTTGGTAACCTTTCACAACAAAGAGATCATTGGCAATCTACCATATGTGTGTATAGTAAGGCTGTCACGAAAACCATTTTACAGGTTTCGAATACTTGCTGGTATTTCCGAACAAGAACCATTTAAAACACTCAACTATAATTAAGAAGTATAACAGAAGTATTTCTAGCTTCAGTGAGCACCCATGTAAAAATAGCCATGCACTCAAAATGGCCACTTTGATTGACATGTAAATTGAGACAGACAGAACTGTCAAATAGCATATACCGTCTGTATTACCCAATAAGAGTGTGTGTTGAATAAATAGCCTCACTCTCACACACTCGGAAATATGCAATCGGTGCATCCCTAGTTAACACGTGGAACTAGGAAGTGGGATTAGATATGTTTTTCAGCAGGGGTAACATTTCTAACATGAAGGCCTCTTAAAATAAAGTACATGCTGCATTTATTTCACAGTGGGAAGGTTTTTCCCCTTGAAGCGCATTCTGTATGTGTCTGTTGTCTGTTTTGCCATTCTACTCATGTTAAAACACTATGCACGTTTACGTTTCTGCCCTGGAGGGTTCTGGGAGTTTACCAAACTACAGCAAGGGTTCCTGTCGCTAAAACACGACAATGCAGAACAGACAGAAATCAGGAGGAATCCCAGGTGGTCAATTTCCCTAAATGTTAATCCATGGAATATAGCATATATATATATATATATGTCTCTCAAAAATGTTTTAGAGAAATAACGAAAACGTATCTTTTTCCAAAGCTAGTTTTAAAACTCTGCCCCGAGAAAAGAACAAACTAAGTATTGTTAGAACACGGTTTAAAAGCAGAAAACCCTTATCCAGGTGCTACATGTGCAGAAGTTAGAACTGTGACAGTGAACGCTACATAAAGGGAGAGCTGGACAGTGTGGAGAGGACAGATTCCAGTCTCTTGGGCTAATGCACGCGGCGCAAGCTGAGAGTCCCTGGGGAGGGGGGGGGGGGGAGCAGCAGCATGCCAGGTGTGGGATAAAAGTGTCCTTTGTCTCCCATGCGATGCCAGCAGCTCATCCCATGGTCTGGGGCAGCTGTGGGGAGATCAACAGGTGCACCACAGCTCCTCCACGCCTGCAACACAATGGCCACCCACACCTGCAGGAGGGAGGGAGGGAGAGAGAGGGAGGGAGAGGGAGGGAGGGAGGGGGGGAGAGATGGAGGGGGGTAGGAAGGAATAAATGGAAGGCAAACAGGAATAAAAAGCCGACATAATGTATTAAATAATAACCAGTGCTAGCTGAGAGGTTAGCCTCAGAACAGAGAGTACATCATGCCCAGTGTTTCACTGTCGTTAGTGGTACTGCATTAAGTTTCCATCATCAACAACAACAACAACTTTTATTATCAGACTCAGGGTTATTAGGGTTATTGTGAGACTCAGGGTTATTAGAAAACAAACAAAGACAGACAAAAATACAACATATACATCAAAAGCATTCTAACGTATTATAAAAGAAAAATACCAGTGTTTCCACATGGTTGCCTGGTAACGTACAGTACTAAAACATGGATTTGACAGCAGCATGATAATGGAGTTTTGAGAATTGTCTAGCCTCCTGATGAATCAGTTTTCTCAGTAAGGCATGAAAAGTGTTGACTCTTGCTTGGCAAAACAAGTCACTGGCGCTACGCCACCTAGGTCTCCTGAGTGATGTCCTCATGCAGTCACTGTCGGCAACCTGAAGTTTACATATGCTTGCCTTTTTAAACGTAACCCATGAAGGAAAGTATTAAAAAACTGTACAACGAGCTCTGAAAAAGACTTGGTCAGAACACATGTAAAATGTTCTTGCCAACATGTTAGCTTGAACATATAAAGAGCGACATTGTTTATACATGTCATCATCAGACACTCTATCTGTTAAAATGTGCCCCAAATATTTAGTTTTAATACTAATACAAAAACCAAGGACGTGGTCATAGACTTCCGGAGGGACAAAGTTTTCCTACGTCAATGGAGACTGTGTGAAGAGGGTCCCCACTTTTAAATTTATGGAGACAACCTCACGTTAATGGCAAACACAACAGCAATGGTGAAGAAGGCCCAACAGCAACTCCACTTTTTGAGAGTACTGAAAAGGAACAAAGTGGAGGATAGGCTTGCTGGTGATCTTCTACCACTCCACCACGGAGATGCTGGCTGCTCATTGGCCGAAAAGGGAAAGCTGCAGAGGGTGATTAGGTCAGCGAAAAAAACAATTGGCTGCTCTTTACCCTCTCTGGATAATATCTTCAGCTCACGATGTCTATCCAGAAGAGATGAGGGCATTGGGCCACATGGACATTAGGTAAAATCTAATAAAAAGGTCCTTTTTTGCCTTCTTTAAAAAGTGCGTATATATAGACACATGCGATAAGTAACAGTATGTTATCTAGAGTGTACAATAAAGGACAGCTATTAATCTGATGTGTTTTGTCTGTAGGCCACAGTAGAGCTGTAATTTTCGAGTTCCTGTGATCTCAGGGACCATTTGTGTTGTCTCTGTGATGGTATGCTACGTCTCAAACCACTGCAGGTTGACAAACTATATTAATTAAACAAGCTACTGTTACGCAGACCGTGTACGAGCTGTGACCACATTTCAGTGGAGTCATGAATGCTGGATAAAGGTTGTTGATATTTGTACTAGAAGAAAACAAAAACACCTCTTCCTTCAATGCCATATGATGCTTCCTCAGAAGCTCCACGCCTTACAGTGGACACATCCCCATGGCTGAGATAGTGTTGTGTGGTGCAGAGACCATGATTAGATAGTTGCTGAACCTGACAAAAAGCCTATTAGTTTACAATCACTGACTCCACCTTTTAAATGTCAACATAAATCTCGATTAGTTTGATATCTCATTTCCCCTCAAAATGGACATCAGCAGCCAAGGACGTCATCAATTATACGTCCACACTCCACCGATGAATGCCTGCTAATGAACTGTTGTTTTCTACCATTGAGAGAATTTAAGTTGGCTTCCTTCCGTCTTTACCATGGCAGCTGGTTCATTTGGTGTAGTTCTTGTGGGGAGCGTGACGGTGAGTTGTACAGCATGTGGCCAGACAAGTATTTCTAAGATTAAAATATGCCTCAACGGTTCTGTTTTACACCCATGGTGTAAGTCTTAATAATAGTTGGAGTATGTTGAGGGTCTAGTCATAACGTGCGTGTGCATATGCGTTTGCTTAATTACGCTAACCTTTAGCGCGTAGTATTGAACCCTATACACTCATCTCCGAAGTAGAGATGCCAGAACAGAGATCAAGTTCAAACCATTTTGCCCGTGTTAATTTTCTAACCGGTTGACAGGTGGGTCTTTTCACAGGCTTCCCCTGAGTTATTTAGAAAACCCTGCTTGAGTCAAAAGAAGCCTTTGAATAGAAATGTACTCATTAGCATATTGATTTAAATATGCTTGTGGCTGCAGGATGTCAGAATCCCCTGCCTAACCTTTTTTCTTTTTCTTTTCTTTTTTTTGCACAACTTAATGAACAATTATTGCCATGGTAATGTGAGAGAGATGATGACAGGAGAGGCTGGGGTCCTTGAAAGCAAGCCAGGGCTGTTATTGTTACAGGGTCTGACATTGTTCTCTCTAATGCAGGAAGCCCAAAACGAACCTTGCTTTTGTCAGTCCAAGGCTAGAACGCTGTTAAGAAAGCCATCAATTATTTCACTGAAGTGGTCTTCAAGGCACGGTTAGAGGAAGGCCAGGACTTTCACTCACAACGTATTTTTACAAGACATACTACATAAAGTGCTATCCCTGTTTATTCATTTTGTTGTTGTTTTTTTTTTTTCTTTGGAATAATTATGTTAGTGTGATATTCAATCCTCAAGATACACTCCTCCCTAACCCTGTGTGTTATTGCCCCCTGAAACTGTCCACCCTAGTCTGAGTGAAGAGATCCTGATGCCTACCACCTTTTTTGCGGGTTTAAAGTTTAAGTTTAAGCCGACAAAAATTGAAGAGTGTGCTATTAATTATTTTCATTTTCACAAACCTAGTCCTTGGTACAGTAGTCTTACTAATGGTCAACAATTACTCTATGAAAGAACATTTTAAATAATAAACCCAATAGAACATAAACATACACATAATATATTTTAAGCGTTAAGGCTGAGTAGAAATGAAACTAATTAATTACAAAATATGGTCTACCCCTTCATAGCCAAACCACTGTAGCTGTGGCATTCATGGGTGGACCTATTACATTTTTGACATATGATAATTAACAGCAAAATTTAACTTGTTTAATGATGCCTTATTTGTTTATGCAACAGCTAGCATTTATTTGCAATGTGGATGCATTTACAGAGAGAGTAAAGTATGTTGTTTGTACATATGTATCTTTTATTTTAGAATATATTGACTAACAATCTAAAATATTCCTTTTACCATTTAAGTATTCATGCATGTGGAAAAGACTTATCGTTTGTGTATAATAAAAATAATGTAATTATTTATATGATGCGTAAGGAATATCGAATACCTTGCCTGTACATTTAAAACAGCCACACAGACGAGAACACAATATTTAGTTTGAAGGTGAAAGCAATGTTTCAGCGCGCGTTCATCAGGAGTTGCTTTTGCATTAATTCCAGGGAACGTTCTTCTGAGTTTTCTCTGCACTGGTTTCATTAGCACTAATTGTCTGTTTAGTGGGACACTGAACAAGGGAAATGGGAAACATAGATGTAGCGTTAGCATCGGTTCAGGGTGAATTATACATGGCGTTTCAAGCTCCTCAAAGCACATCCATATTATGTATTAATGTCTTCTTGCAGATAGGAATGACTTACATTAAGCCTTGTGCTGCAAGGATACAGTAGCATGATGGCAGATACACAATGCACATGGCGGAGATGACAGAGCTGGAATCAAAGCATAAAATGCTGTTGTTTGCCAGGCTGTCATTAAGATGGTTATTGGCGGATCTCCGTGAAGGTTTCATACACTGTGAGAAATGCCGTACTTTGCCTCATTTAGCTTTGTTTATCCTGGCTGATGGTAGTCATTGTGTGGATTTTCCACACAATGACTTCCGATAATGACTTAATTGTCACTCTCCCTTGCTCATTGATTTTGTAAAACAAATATTAATTGATGTAATTAATGACACAAAGTTACACACACTTTCTCCAAGGTGCGCCTACGGTATACTATGTATAAACAATGAAAGTGTAGGGAACAGGTACCTTGCTCAATGATGCTTAAAGGTGCTTACACATGATAGGCGTCGGGGATGTCTTGAAGTTGCCACCTTGCGCTGAAAGTTAAAACGACTTCAACTTTGACCTTGGTTGCCGCTGACCTTTCAAAGGGAAACCAGTCTGATATGACAGAAGCGGCGGTGAAATAACCAACGAATCCATACTCTGCCTATTAACCTCGTAGTCTTCACTGTTTTTCCAGGTAAGAGAGGGTTTGTGCTCTAATATGGTTAATATAGTCAGATGCTAAAATGAAGACGACCTGGTTGTTCAGAAAACATTAAAAAAAACACGCTAGGTTAACTCCCCAGTCAGTGACACTTTGACCAGTGACACTGGGTTCCATCTGGAGTTGGTCCCCGGGCGCTGCACAGCGGTTTAACACATCCTTGAGGGATGGGTTAAATGCAGAGATGGACTATTGCAACATGTATGTGTATGTGACAATTAAAGTTCCTTTCCTTTCCAACAAACAAACAATGAACAAAATGGCACAAATGGTTCACAAATATAATATTGGTGCAATTAGGAGGTCTGCCGGAAATAAAAAACGATTTGATGCTTAGCAGGGCTAGCTAGCAGGAGTCTAGCGACATGGTGAACCTGCGCTGCTCTACATCTTTTTCAGCAAGCCTTTAATTAGCAACACAGTGTTAGGTTTTTGTTTTATATTATAATGTACTTTAATTTTGTATGGTGTAGGATTGTATTTGTTTGCATTGCTTTTACTGTACAGCACTTTGTGACCTTTGTCTGTGGAAGGTGCTCTATAAACAAACTTTACTTGATTTACTTTACTTTAATCTGTGTGCCCTGTGCCCTACATCGCGGTGAGCTGAAGAGGACATTTGTTATCACGCGAAGGCACCTTAAGTAACCAGGAGGAATGTGTCTGCACGTGCCGGAGTTAGAGTCAGACCAAAGACACTGGGATAAGATGGAGCACTGCAATGCATTTCAATGGAAGCAAAAAATTATTGGAACGCTTCCGGTCTTGTGGGCGTGTCACTAACAGAACCGTCAACCTTAGTATTACAAGTGCAATGCTTAACCCAATGAGCAAAGGAGAAACAGTGTAGAGGTGGTGACACCCTTACCTGTTAGTAGGCCACTGTATGAGGAATATTTCTATCAATTGTTTATGTGACAGTGACACACTGACTCAAATCATTTGGGTTTTCAATTATTTGATAACATGACACCAGCTTAAACACTAAAACGTGTTCTTTATCTGAACTAGATCCAAAGATTCATAAGCTCAGAAGATCCGACGTTCCAAACCATTACCAGTGGTACTACTGTATTGTGGCCGAGCGCTGCTTCCATGTTGTAAACGCCACCTGGTGGATATATAATGAACCTGACACAAAACCCCAAAATTTGCACAATGCCGTCATTTAACAATGTCGTGACGACATGCAGACGTGCACGCCCACGCGTAGAGGGCACAAACTACGCTCCAAAGGAACGCAGGGTACGCGCCCGATACGCATGGTAGCCATCTTGCGTACGCAAAGTTAAAAGCAAGTATATTGCAGGCTTTACATGTGGAGAGGTAGGAGCTCTCCGTGGTGCTGAATACTGAGCGCAAAGTGATAGGTCTCTGGCCTCTGGTGCTGCATCTCCCTAGCAGGAAGGAACAACGCTCTTAGGCCAGCGACGGCCAGTATCACACTTTGGCTGGCAGTTCCATCAGAGAGAATATACTTTAACACAGTATTTCTGCACCAAACTGTCTTGAGGTACATTGTTTTTGTTTGAGGCCAGCTAGCTGTCTGGGTGCTGCCTACGTTAGCCTCCACAGCAAACATTTGTTGGTGACACACGCACGCTTAATAGACCAGAAGCGTTCCATTTTTGCCTCCATTGAAATGCTTTCTATCATTATCAAAGTTTTATTGCCATACCGTAGATTGTATAAATAAATGCACAAACCCTCTGTCGCACATACGTTGTCTGAAGAATGGGATTGAAGCTCAAGCTGTTTGCTCTGACTGTTGTCATATTTGCAGTACCTGGCATAGACTGTAACGCCCCTCTATCCATTATACTGTAATCTGATTCATGCTAATTAAATATATTTTCAACCCCCCCCTCCAACACTGCTAGAACTACAGTGTTTTTTTTATTCATCAGGCTGTTAACATGTTTATTTCTGCTGTAAAGTTAAATGTTACATTAAGGTAAAACTGGGGATGTTGGAGTCAGTTTCAAGAGGCCATTTCAGGAACATTTTTATTATCATACCATTACAGCATAACAATATGGAATATAACAATACACAGCAATGACATTGATGACGATAATCCTGTAGTTAATAATACAATAAAAAAAACATTTTAATGTTAGGTAGTGCAATTACTAAAAAATATACTTAAAAGCATTTTACAGACCGTCCTACAAATATAATGTTCAGCCTCTCAGAAGAATGAACCTCTGCTCTAACGCTTATTTATTATATTTGATTCCAGCAAACAGACAAACAGAGGAGGTTGAAATGTTACCCCACGGGGACTTCTCTGAGCGTTGCCTTTGAGATGACGGTTTCCATTCATCATCGGTCATGCATGTGACCGTGGCGTGTTTAACCCGCTGAAGGAACGGCGTTGGCCTTCATTACACCACACTTCCTGGTCCCCTGCTCCTGTGCGCTTGGTTCTGACGTGTTGAACCAGGGGAGTATTGGATGTGCAGCGGAGCTTCAAATTGGCTTCCCTTGCCGCCCGTCGAGAGCGACGGTGTTTGCAGTTAATAGGCATGCAAATAGTTGTGTGTGTGTGTGTGTATCTGGGGGAGAGCGCACCTTGGTCAATACCATTATGGAAATGCACCGTGGATTTGTTGGGTTTCATTGTTTGAGTTGGATAACAAGGCTGTCCGAGGATAGCACTGACAGAATGAGGTGTTTGCACTGTCACTCTCTGAAACACAGTCGCGGAGGAAAGGGGGGATGAGAGAGAGGGAGAGAGAGAGAGAGAGACAAGGATAGTGTTTGTGACAGGTACATACAGATGGAGAGGGAGAAACTGATCAAAGATATTTACTCCCTTTTCCTGTTTACTCGATTTACTTAGACAAATCCCTGCAAACAGGAAGACGCGTTGTCTTCTCTCCCCTGTTCCTGCGCTCCTCGTGTGACTGTCAGCGTTTGTTTTGAGTTTAATTGCTCACCATAACCAACCATCAGAATAGCAGTGTGCCCCTCTCGGTTTATGTAATTGAGTTATCTGCTCGGTCGGTTATTTATTCACGTTTTTTTTAAGTAAGCTAGAGTCCCACCGCTATCGTCTTCGTTTCTGCTGAGGTGGGGGTGAAAATGTTATTCACGAAACCCCAGCCTCAGCCCGACTGATAACGGATTTTAACAGCACGCCAAATTACGATGTGTTTTATGCTAGGTGTGTTTGCTTAATTGCGTTGGCATAATTATTGCTGTTCTCCAGACAATTCCTTTCCCCAGCAGAAGGATTCTCGTGCCATAATGATGTTCTTGTGCGCTAGTATAGGGTCTGGTGGGAAATTTGAACATCTGTGTGGAGCTACCTGCGTATACCCAGGAGACAGCTGAAAATAGATTGTTTGCCTATAGGAATCTGTTTCAGCAGGTAACACACAAGAATGCAAAAGAAAACAAAAAGGGGGAAGAATATTTGGTTAACACAGTGATAACTTATAGCGTGTTTCTGTAGTTCCTGCTCACAGCGTACTCCATGGACCAAAAGCTCTACGCAGAACGGTTTGTCCTTCTTGGAAGAATGCTTTCTGTGCTAAATAAATAAAATAATAAATGTCGCCCCGTAGGACTTCCTCAGGTGCGCTAAGTGCCAGTGGGGTCCCTGTCTGCAGTGAATTTTTCATTTATTTATTTCTTTTTCTTTTTCCGGAGAGCGTTTGTTGTTTCCACAGGGATACACAGGGCCAGCGTTCTGCCCCACATAAAACATTGGATGGAAATCGCATCTGAAAACCTCATATTTCTACATGTCAGCCTTTAGGGAGCACCACCAAAAAATAAGTTTCTCTTTTTAAAAACAAAATATAAAAATAAATATAAAAACTTAAATTGCAGTAGCAGATAGTTGCGCAAATCTTCAACCCGGTGGGACATGGAAATCTTTCAAGCAGCCACAAACGGTATGTACATCAACTGAACAGTATGTACAAACAAAGTGAATGTATAAATAAATAATGAAATTACAGCTAGAAACAAGTTACGTTTGATTTGAAATACGAAACGTGCATGCCCAGATGATGTTTCTTTCAGGCGGTAGGCGTTCGCCAGCTAAAGCAGGGATGTTAAAGGGTAAATGCTTCTGGGCAGAGACGGGCGATCTGAGTCCTTGTGTGCCGAGACAGGAGGAGAGTAATGAGCTTTAATGTGGGGTCAGGAGTAGGCGCAGAGGGATGGCACCAGACATAATGTTGACTTTATATGGAAGGGGGTTCGGGCAGAGGACAAAGCAAGATAACTGAGGGCCAATTAGATTTGTTAGACCACTTGTGGCTTAAGGTTTGGATGGCTGCCCTCCGCCCACATGCAAATTGGTCACTTTTCATTCTCTCATGTTTCTTTTCATGTTTATATTCCCCCTCTCTCTCTCTCTCTCTCTCTCTCTCTCTCTCTTCTTTCTTTCATAGCATTAGTTCATTTCATCTAGTTATGACATGGAGAGTATTGGTGGCATCATTAATAATGATGCTGGTAGACCCATAATCAGTAAACAATATGAGCCACACCCCCTTGTTTACCCTACTATGACACCTCAATGGACAGGCTCCTGGTGGCTTCGAATGGCTGGCTGGACCTTATGACCTATATTAATTAAGAGTTATTAAAGATAAGCCCTTATGTCTACTAATGAATTATCTTCATATCACAGCAGATTTCTAGTGAGACTAACTGAAGTCCACTATTTGTTCCACAGACTAATTGATCACCTGAGACATTTCATCTGATCTTACTGTATTCTCATCCCCCAGAAGACGGAGGGGGTGGCAGCTAATTCATTCAGACCAGACATGCCTTTAGACCTTACACAAGCCCTCCCGCCCTCCAATATACATTTAAGGTGTTTCCCTCCATTTGCATCCAGCCAAGCCTTTGTTGTAACTTCCTTAAAACACAAACCCGCAACGCACAATTACCTCTCAGGTCTGTTGGTCTGACAGGTGGCCAAGATCCAGTGTGGGACACACTGCAGGGGGCCGACGCCAAGACATCTATAACTCACCTGTATAAGTGAGTCTTTCCCTTATCAACATAAATTAGCCAATATAACTTAACAGTGCCAGCCCCCAGGTCTCTCCTGTATAAAACATGCCCATTTCTGATATGTGAGCTTCTTTGGTGGTGTTTCCATGGACCAGCTGACTGGGTGTGCTCTCTGTCTCATTTCCTCTGCTTCTGTTTTGGTCATTCTACCATGGTATGATGCATCTTGGGTAATATGTCTATGTATCTATGCTACCTGCCTTATAGTAACTTTTTGTTTACTTTAACTACAATTCATACAGTTTTATACCTGATAATATTCACCAACCATTTCGACTAATTAAATACACAATTGTTTCACTTGGAGTTGTGAAATCCGTCTCCACCACTCCATAGGCCAAAATAATGAAAATAATGAATGTGGTACAAGAGGGCAAAGAAGGACCACCACACCTTTATAACATATTTGTCATGATGTAATAATCATGCGACAATGCGACACAGTCCAACGCTCGTGCCTGAGCTGCGCGTGCATTTCTCTTGCACGAGCAACAAGTGGCGTATTTGCACAACATCGATCCTGCTTTTAGTGTAAATGCTAAATATGAAACAAAAAAAATGCCTACAAATATAACAGTCCAAAACAAAAACAAAAAAAATCCTGTTACGTTGTAGGCTACTACGACGCACATGCACGAGGCTTGAGGTCGGGAACTCCAGTGTCGCAGGTTGCAACATAAACTTCTGTTTGTGCTGTGCAACTTTGCCAATATGGCGACACCCTTAATTTGAAAGCTGCGCTTCACTGCAACAATGAGCAAATACTTAAGATCGAACCGGCATTTTATTTACTGCGTCTCTCTAATAAGTATATGCTTAAATCAGGTTGATTTACAGACTGACTGGTGTGTATGGGGAACAATGGGGTCTGGGGAAATGAGGTTCCACTGAAAGTGAAATATTTCCCTTCCTGTGTACAGTCATTTTAATTTCTTTCTGATAAACCAAGATGGTATATTTAATATACAATATACAGACTTTAAATGAAAAAGGTTTTCATGCATTGTGAATAGGCTTAGTAATCACCGCATTACTTCAATAAGTCAGAAATAACAGCATTGTGTGTTTATGAAAATGTTTTTAATGGTTGCTTTAATTCTGCAACCTTGGACTCCTGCTGTTATTCATACGCCACATCCTTTTATGGCTTTCTTTGAGTTCAAGTGTTGTTCTGGATGATAATACCGTTAGAATACATGAGAAGTACATTTATATTTCTCAGAACAATTACAATGTAATTACTGCCTGTAATCCTGCTTACAGGAAACGAGAAAATAAGTGTTTGCTCTGGGTCTTAAACTGTGTATTCATTAGACTTATTTTGACAAGTAGTACAATACCGCAGAGAAATGTTTTGGATTATCCTGTTTATTGTGACAGATTCATAATGTATAGTTTCCCTGCAAATTCTTTTAACATACGCCGAGATGCTAATAGAAGTACTAAATGCGTGTAACAATGTGTGTCTTTTCATGCTCCCAGTGGAGTTGAACCAATAACCCCAATTTCCATACAAACTCAATTAGACAGTGACAGAGACATCACCCATGCACAGGATGATACTTTTATGCGTAATGTGCAAGCTAGTACACTACATTGCATGAGGGCTGCTCATACTTGGCCAACATAGCACCATGGAAATGATAGAATATTGTGTTTGCCATACCTATCTATATTCTTCCCACTGGCAACACACCAACACTTGTCTTATCCCACACACAACAATTTGACAAGGACTCTGACGATCTTTGTTTTTGGAAGTTATCAATGTGTGGTTGCATGGATAAGATAAAGGATTTCTTTCTCTAAGCATGAATTCATTACATTGTAGGACATGCGACAACAGTCCGTGCACATTGGCAATTTTAGACTTTTTATAGATGTGCTCAAACACACCTAAATTGCATTTCAGCATCCCTGAAATGATAAATTGTAATAAGTATTATTCCAGTGTCTGTTCACCTTCATGGGCGCTGTTATTGTTTTTTGGCGCTTATGTGTGATCGGCCAATCAGTCGGAACAGAAGTCAGATATGCGCGCTCTTATTTACACAGACACACATAACTTTATCATGGACATGATTTAGCTCCGATTTAGCTCCGCCTGAGATTGTAGCGTTCTCATTGCCGTGAAGCATGTCTGACTCTGGTACCGAGTTACATTCACCGTTCATTAGGCATAACATTGTTCATCTCAGTTGAAGAGTCTGCTATAGATGCCACGTGTCTTACTTTTTTTAAACAATGCATCTTGTGAACCGCTGGCTGGTTACATAATATTCCATAGCATTTAGAGCAGCAAGTTTATTTTTCCTCATCACGTTGAATTAAAGATGTTTAACAATCACATAGAAATAAATTAAGCGAAATAACCCTATGGAGCTTTGCCTCACATTTATAATCCATGTTAAATAGCAGCCGATAAAAGTGCCAAATTATTAAGGAGATAATTGCTCGGTTTGAATGTTCGGTGCGCTTGGCCCGATGCCTCTATTACGAGGTACACTGTGCAAAGTGAGCATTTGAGTACAAGGGGGTTAAGGATAGTGATAATTCTGACTTACCTTCCTCTGCCATCTCGTTGCCCTCTTATCTTCGTTTTATTCTTTCTTTTAAAATCGACTCTGGCTTTCAGCTCCCAGTGTTATAGCAGACATTGACAGTTGGTACACTGGACAGCCATTAAAACTGAATAATCATCAGAGGAGGGCCAGTTATTCCTCGCTGGGAATAGCCTACTAGTGGGCTCCTACCTGGAGTGTGCATGGATAATTATTTGGGGTTTGCTTAAAGACGTTGTGGAGTCGTTTAGTCATACAGTAGACCTGCTGGTGATACTCTTACTTTTGTGTACCTAAGGAACACATGCGCGTGTGCATGTGACACACACACACACACTAAATACACATGCACACACAACGTCGTGGGAATTTCCATCAGAGAGCCTGGGGAAAAGATTCTATGCATGAGGCAGGACAAATTGGGTCATATTTCAAAACAAGCCACCATCATTTCATGTCACTGGGAGCAAGATTGGTTAGGCTGTATGGAGGACCAGGACTGCCATAATAAAAAATAAAGAAAGAAATATATAAAATTATAAATAAATAAAGAAAATTATAAATAATTAAATAAATATAAAAATAATTGAAAAAATAATTACATTTTTGTATTAAAAAAAGGCTATTTCTGTATTTTTACATGTATTTATTCATTTATTTGTGCATTTCTACATTTATTTATTAAATTATTTTTACATGTATTTATTCTTACATTCATTTATTTATACATTATTTTATTTATTTCCATATTTCCACATTTCCATGTTTTATTTATTTCCGTATTTCCATGGACGTAAATGTTTAGAAGGTAGGCGGTCCTACCTCAGGCCACAGGAGGCCATTGGTTATAGGGGTGTGTTTGGAGCTACTGCTACCGCCCCTAGCCTAGGTTATAGGTCGAAGAAGAAGCTATTGTA
>JAODOY010033177.1:0-21760 GCA_025399855.1 Forbesichthys papilliferus | reverse complement strand
GTATTCTTGGCTGAGTCTAACTAGAGTTTAATTAGTTATTTAGTTGTATTAGAGTTACTAGTTGTATTCTTGGCTGAGTCTAACTAGTTTCATTAGTTATTTAGTTGTATTAGAGTTACTAGTTGTATTGTTCTCCTGGTTCCTGGTGCAGGGGGCTCCGGTTCATTCAGATATTGCTGCAGAGCTTGGCAGATGGAGACAAGGACGAAAACAACCCCAACCTCATCCGTGTCAACATCACCAAAGCGTACGAACAGGCACTGAAGAAATATCATGGCTGGATTGTCCAGAAGGTTTTTAAGGTAGGAGAATATACGGTATGTCTGCAAACACATGTCGGTACCCTGAATGTAAATATTCTACGCAAAAGAGGACTATACGCTGGAATATACAGTATCTAAGTGTACATGTTATCGCTAGTATAAACCCTAGTTTAAGCATGTTTATACAACTACTATATAACTACGCATGTGACTAAAAGCGACTAAACAGATTCGGCTTGACTGGCTGCGTGATAAATGGAAGCATAGGCAAGTATAGACGACTACATGATGTCTTGGATACAACGTAGCTTATCTGCGGTAACGTGAAAACGTTTGTAACAAGCTAGCGTGATGTTTATGTGTTGCTTGGTAACAGTCCAGTCACGTACTGAGGCACAGAACCAGAGACTGTTGATGGAAGTTTAGAACTATGGTGGCGGGACCATTTGTGTTGGCGGAGCCAAATAAATCATTTAGCAAACAAACAAAAAATAAATGTTCTGTTGGCGCTTATTACAATTGTAGTGACCATATCTGCGTTCCACTTCCAAGGTAGTCACTCATGGGCCGACTGGGTGTATTTGACGCTTGTACTTATACTTAAACAACAAGATCATCCACGAGAAATTGAAGTAATTGATCACATTTGTTTCATGTATTGTTCTATTTTCCAGTTTTATATATATTGAAAAGCAACATGATAATTTAAGCATGACAAGGTCTAAACGGTGTGCTCTCCCAGCCAGGCCCCCTCCATCGGCCCAAGGACACTTTCTTTATAGTAGCCTGTAGAGGGCACACTCTCACAAAACAGTAACAAACCACACCCACATGTACAAATCCAAAATCAAATTAAGAAATGTAATTAAGTGTATAAAAGGGAGGGATTTGGCTCCTACAACAATTATAAACCAATAAAAGGCGCGTGTCGAACTGTTGCATCAAAGCAATAACACAATGTGCGTTAGACTGAATATCAGCATTGCTGTGATTTGGTCTTAGGTACGAGGTCGCAGGCCTCCCTCTCGTGTGTTATTGCTTAAGTAACAGTGGCTAGCAGGTAGCTCTGTGCATTAAGTTATGTGAAGCTCTTTCTCCTACCCCTTAAGGAAAATCTGGCGTCCATTGGGTTTTAGCATCTGCTCTCTGCATGGGATATCTGGGTTTGAGACCCTGGGCTCGTCCAGGTGACGGCACCAATGTGATGGAGGTCCTTCACACCCTGGACTTGACTGCCATGGTTTAGAGCAGAGGTCTTCACCCTTGGTTCTGGGGAGCCACTGTCCTGCATGTTTAGAATGTCTCCCTGCTCCAACACACACGATTCACATGAATGGGTCGTTATCAGGCTTCTGCAGAGCTAGATGACGACCCATTCATTAGAAGGCGAGGCTAAAGCCAGATGCCTCTAACATCTGTCACTAGAGCGTTCCTGAGGTGTCGGAAAGAGGCAGAAGCATACCATTTCAACAGTTCTGAACGGAGCTCGATGTGAGAATATTGAAACGGCAAATATGGCAGTTGGAGGAAAATATCCAAAAATGAACACATAACATGATCCAAAAGGGCCAATTATCTGCTATTTAACTGCCAAGCATTCACCTATTTAGCCAATCAGGTGGTTGCATTGACATAAGCCACCTGCCTAAAGTGTTCCTAAATAACTGCCCGGGGCATTTCAAAGATGGCTGGCAGTGGTGACACTTGTCTAGAAGGTCTAGGTAACGTGCTACACAGCTCCACCGGCTGGTCACCCTCGGATATGTACACATTTGTGACTCGTGCTGCTTCTGTACTGCAGGCGGCGCTGCTCGCTGCCCCCTACAGGTCAGACTTCCTCAAGGCTCTGTCCAAGGGTGAGGACACCTCGGAGGACAACTGTTTGGCAAGCGTGCGTCAGTTTCTGGTCAACTACACGGCGACGGTGGACGCCGTTTACGACATGTACACGCATCTGAACGCAGAGCTCGACTACACCGTATGATGTCACATTCTGAGATCGCCCTGCCTGGTCTGATCCTCCGACTGTCCCATTTGCCTATCTCAGGTGGCTCTTTTGAGTGTTTTTTATTTTTTATTTTTTTTAGTGCCTTTTATTCTCCAAAGTGTGGTATTTATTATTTAACATATATAATTCCTGACCAAATATGAAACCTTCGTCGTTGAAAAGGCTTATGGTAGCCTGTAAAGAAGTTAACAGTCTGACTGTGTGAAAGCGTGGACCTGCGCAGCATATTTACACTTGTGTTGTAGTTGTTTGTATAGATTAATCCTATTAGTGTGCATGTTTTCATGCAGTTACACCTGGCCTTATACAGTTCTTAGGAATAACGAAACATGTATTGTTAGACATCACATCTGGTGTGTCCTTGACACCTATGCCTTTAATATACACCAGCACAAACTAATGTACGATGTAGCCATGGACAGGAACCCCGCTAATAAATGTTAATATCCAGTGTACTGTAGGTTCCTAATTTATATATGTAATCCAGTTAGTGCCTGGTGTTTGATTGGACAAATCAGTGCTGTTACCATCTGCTCTTATTTATATCAAGCAAATGTTACTGTAATTTCCATCTGCTCTTATTTATATCAAGCAAATGTTACTGTATTTTCCATCCTGGTGTCGTCAGCCTGTAATTGTGGAGTACTATGCACTTGTGGACACTGATGATAAAATATACAACTTTTTTGTTAACCGCAACAAATCTTGAATGCAACTTTTTTTAAATAAACATTTGTTGTCCAATTTATCAATGTTTCACAACAGAGCCATGTCTTTCCTCTAGGTGGCGACATTTACTTTATTTTATATTTAGATTGACTGTGAAGGTGTTTTTATTTCCCAACCAAGGACTTGCAGTATAATGCCTGCTATTTTTGACTTTGACCTAATTTCCATCTTTTCCTAATTATGTTAATGGCCTCTGACAAAAAAAAAAAATCTTTAATTGCTTCATTATAGCATAGTAATTTGCCAGTGCAGGCTTGTCTTGATTACAGCCCTAAAGGCCAATTGCTTTCCACCTAAATCAATCTAAAGCTCACCCCAAATGTATGTAAACACAGTCTATTGTTTAAGATGCTGGTATTAAATGCTGGAGTTGGATATCTGTATGGGACAAAATCAATGTCTTACCGAACAGATTGCTCAGTATACGCAGTGTATTTTCAACACAGACGGTTTAGGTAGCCTCTGAAATTCAAGCTTCTCATAAGCTTTCCGAAAGGGGGAAAACTGGTAGTGAACAATACTGTCATTTGTCCAAAGACCAGCAGTAACTGGAGGAAGATTCTGTCTTTTCATCATCACCACTAATCCCCACCCCTCCCAAATCTCCGGTCTCCAGCCCAGCGTACGTATATAGGGCCTGTTTATCTTGCCTGGCTCCTGAGCTGCTGCAGGCCAAAGTGGCTCCGGTCCTGCTCCCAGAGGAACCAGCGGAGAGCCTCTAATCTCCTCCGAGTGGGGAGCTGAGGAGCAGAGTTGTAATCCTGCAGGGTTATCTCATCAGCCTACAAGCCTCGGACAGCGTAGCGGACAGGAAGGAAATGCCCCCCGAGCAACACACCAGGAGACAATAGGCCCAAAGACACTCAACGACAAACCTGCTCCCTATACCCTGACAGACTAGTGACGCAGAACTTGAAAAGAATGAGCTATTTGCACTGATGTCATTAGACTTAATGTCAACAGCCACACTAGCTAGCGTGGTCATTTGTTTTGTGCACTGCTGTGTAACAAAAATGTGCATGTGTCTGTCTGGGGTTGGTGTTTGCAGTGATTCCAACAGCAATCCCATTTGAGGACTGACACATGTAATATAGGCCAGTTTAAATGAAACAAAAACAAAAGGCTGCGGGCACGCCTTGAAAGGCTAACCATAGCATCTGGGGAATGGCATTAAGGCCATTCCTGAATAATGGGATGATATATTATCCAAAGTAATGTATTCCCGCAGATTTTATCCCAAGCGGGCATTTTCACAGCAATGCAAAAACACAGCTGTGGCCGTGAGGGCATGTGTTCTCATTTCCATATATATGATTATTCTTAAGGTTTACTGGCATCGACCCTGAGCACTGGCGTTCACTTCACTCTATCATAATGGAGTCACCGTGGTGATAAAATTACCCCCTGGAAATATTAAAAAAACAGTTAGGGAGGCAGCGGCACTCCAGTGTAAATCACATGCCGATTATCTTACAGCATGCAGTATACATGGCAACCCCGAATGAAAGGATGTCTACAATTAAGACTATATTTGGGTCTGAATCTCCCGTTGAAGAATCTTTGTCGGCACAAACATCAAATATCTCACCTTCCCCCTGCTCTGAGCTCATTAAACCTTAATAACCTCTAAGACTACATTACTATATACACACAATACTAGGGAGTAGTTGTTTAAGATGTTTTCTCTCTCCAAAAAAAAAAAAGAAATTGTGGGTAGATTTACAAAATTGTATTTTATTTAATTAAGAATAGGCAAAGTGGATCAGGGTTTGGAGGTCATATACAGTACATTTGCAAATGTAGTTATTTTAAACATCATACTCTATTAAAAGGATTGACATGTTCATATATAATAATTGCACTTTATAATAACCATGAATACAGTCATTGAACCGGTAAATGTAAATAAATAGTAATGATCCAGTGCAGCCACAAGGTACTACTCGTTCACACTGTGCATACAGCCCATCATCGGGGATATAGCCCTACAAAAATAAGATATTATCAAGGATTGAGGTGTCTTGCATTCCAGTGTGACACTCATGTACTACCAAACCATTATCGCTCTTTTCCAGAGATTATGGAAATGGAAAAGAGACGTGAATTGTCACCAGACAAAAATAAATAAATGAAATCACATCTCGTATGGCGCACATACCACAACGCTGACTTGATGCGGTGTGTGTTATATTCCACTGTAAATTTGTTGGGACATATTCCATTAACTTAATTAAAAAGACATTATATTAACACATATGTAGGATAAAAAATTTAAATAAATCAGCAGCAACAAATCATTTTATGGCAAATAAATAAAAATCTAATACTCAACAACATACTCAAATCTTTCAGAAATCTAAACAAAACGATTGCGAAGAAATGCTATATTTCATATCTAAACATTATCCAAGTAGGATAAATAAGAAATTCATAAATTCTTTCCCTTTTTCCCCCCATTGATGATGGTGGACTACAGAATGAAACTTTCTATGGTTTCCCAAAAACAAATAAGCAAAGGAGCAGTTCAAACGATGGCTGCTTCTGTCTTGGCGTACAATAACAGTATTGAGTGACACCTGTCACAATTAGCAGGCAAATCTGATGAATAAACATCTAACCCGTCAGTTGTGATCATCATTTAATCTTTTATGTGTACTGTATTCTGCACAAACACATGCACGTCATTCTAGAACGGGTGAGCCGGGCACTCAAATCAGCAGTTCTCAAAACCTGGGTCCCGTCCCCCACACATGATAAAAAATCTTTTCATCATCTAATCTACTTTTATTACCATTTTATACAATTTATATATATTTTTTTTTTATGCATCATTATCTTGGCCTAATTTTAGCACTTGTTTTCAGGGGTCATGGGTCAAGACAGCCTGGTAAATCCATCGTGTGGTTTGTGAAAACTCCGCCACAATGATTAGCATCCCTAGGTTGCACATCAGTCTGGGAGGAGGTCTAAATTGACTGGCTTATCAGCAGCAGCAGTTACTGTTCCGATTGGCTGAAGGTTGACTGACAGCCTGACTGACAGCCCATTAGCCTCGCCTATATCCTACCAGCTTTGACTAGCGTGCGTCCAAACTGACTTGTAGAGCGGATCAAAGTGCGGCGCTTGGAACAACAGGATGGTCTTACCAGGCTATCACAACATTTGAGAACCACGTCCTTAACCCCGCCCCCGCCGACAATAATAACAACGCCACCGCCGCCGTTCTCCGATGCATCCGAGTCCCGTAAAAACGTGTATGCGTGCGTCACCGGACCACGTTGCAGCGCCGCTCCTCCCTCACCTGTAGACGGGGTGGAGCTGGGTGTGGGCATTCTGGTGGCCCTCCAGCGGCTGGAGGGGGAGCCCCGTGGCCTGGTAGCCGCGGCCCAGCATGCGCTCTTTGATACAGGGAGGCTGGATCTCGCTGATCAGGCACTCCAGGGACAGCAGGCTGCTGCTGAGAGCAGAGGCGTGGCACAGGGTGGAGCTGGGCAGCCCGCAGCAGAGGACCGGGTCCGTGCTGTAGGCCTGAGGGGGGGCGGGGACGTAGATGTGGGGCTGTGGGTGCTGCGTTTGGTGGTGGGGGTGTTGGTGGGGATGGGACAGCCCGACGTCTCCTCCCGGTCGCCCCATACAGGAAGTGGTGTCCACCGCGCGCCGCCCCATACAGGAAGTGGGTTCCCCCGCGTGCCGTCCCATACAGGAAGTGGTGGCCAGCTCCAGGGAGGCGTAACAGTCGGCGTCAGGCGTGTCGTGGACGCCCTCCCAGGGCGGGGCGAAGAAGTGCCCCAGGGAGAAGCCCAGAGGGGCGGGGCGGTCGTACTGGGCCGCCGGGCAGCTGTCGGGGGAGCCGGAGGAGCAGGTGTACCCCCTCTGGGTGGGTCGGGGGTGAGGGTGGGGCTGCCAGACACCATAGCCGCCCTGGGCTGCCACAGCGTCGGCGCTCTGGCTAGGCGGCGCGGCCCCCGAGAACGCCAGACCACTGCTGTTGCTGCTCCTGTTACGTGGGTGGGGCGCCCCCTGGTGGAAGCCCGGGCCAGCCTCGGCCGCCACGGCACAGTGGGAGGGGCTGGCGTGGGGCTCCCCGCCCTGCTGCGAGGGAGGGGCGCGGCTCATCTGCCGCAGAAGGCCGCGGACATCCGCTAAGCTGGGCTGGGGGGCGTGGCTCTGGCCGGAGGACAGCGCCTCATTGGGCTGCATGTCGGGGGGCTGGCAGGAGCCTGTGTGATAGGTCTTGTGTTTGGCAGCTGTGCAGCTGTTAAGAGGATTATTGTTGTTGTTACTACTGTTATTATTATTATTATTATTATTATTATTATTATTATTATTATTATTATTAATATTATTATTAGTAGTAGTAGTTGTGTTATTAAAAGGCGCTCCGGTACTCTGGCAACGGGCCAGCTTAGTCCTCCTGCCGTCGGGGGTTTTCACGGCACCCTTCAGTGCCACGGTGGAGCTGACGACCGCCAGCAGGCCCCCGTGGCTCCCGCTCCCCGGGCATGCCTGGGGGTAGGGGCTGTAGGGGCTGTAGCGGTGGCCTGTGGTGTCCAGCCCGTTCACCGTTCTGCTCAATTGCTTGTGCTGCGGCACGCGAACGTTGGACGGGAAGATCTTGATGGACAGCGGGCTGTGGCCCGTCTTCTGGGCGAAGGCGTCCAACTCCGCCGGAGATGGGTACCGGGACGCCATGGAGGCGGGGTCACCTGAAATGAGACACAACGCATTCATCCGCTGAGCCGTCACACCAACGTGGAAGGCTCCAGTTAAGAAGGTACAGTAAGCTAATTGTAAGCTAATTGTAAGCTTTTTGTCAAATTCACCAAATATCTCCTAGTTTACCGTTCTCTGTGCGTGTTGAAAATAATTATCTGATACTTCTACACAGCCCTGGCTCCGTAAACAGGAACACAAACAATGTGGTGCAGATCGCACACAACAATATATCCTAGTATTCACAATGCATTTCCAATTTGTGGGGGCGGAGCTTCTGAGGAAGAACCCTATTTAGTAAGCGTTCTAGAGAATGACTTTATGCACCTTTAAATAAAGGGAGCTTTAATAAACACGTACAGACACCATTTGATTGACATCATCTTGTTGCACCTGGGTAGGACAACTGATACCACCTGCTTTACGATTGCTTTATTGTGAGGATATAGGCAATTTGCTTATGTCAGCAAATATCCAGCCTGCAACCCGCAACAGCAGCGTGAAAGACATGAAATGAATACTGCCGAATAATTTGATGTGTAGCCTACTTAATTATTAAACTATTCATTGGTTTACCTTTCCAGACTGCATTTCCAATTCTTTTTTGTTGAACCCAGTAATTATTAATTATAATATATTTTTCTAGGTCTTTCATGGAATGAGAAACCTCCAGTAATGTTTGATCAGATCTCAAGGAAATGATTTCATACTTATTACAGCCCAGAAGCAGATTATCCTGGGAAAGCAGCACGATGAACACAGCATTAACAGGGGAGCAGAGGAGCTAATTTTACCACCGCAGTCTGAATAGGAGTCGTTCTGTGACATTTAGCCATGAACCCATTACAGATAAAGGTGGAAGCGTATTCTGCCAAGTGGAAGAAAATGCCAGCAATGCCCACGAACAAAAAGAGTTGCTTTGGGAGCTCCCCGTGTCACATAAAAACACTGCTCTTGAGAGCTCCTCATTGCCTATAGCTAATAACTGGGGACTTTCTGTTTATATATGAGAAGTATTTCACTGATGCTACTTTTTCTCAAGCTCATCCACCTCCTCCTGCAAGCTCGCTCGAGGCTCTCGGTGCCTACCCGCGAAAACCGGGTCCTCTTCATCCTTTTATGAGCCTTAAGTGACTCTAATGGAAAAGCCAGGATATTAAAGTGTGCGGAGAAATCACCAAGCAACCAAACTGCTACTGAATGCTGTATGGGAAAGCTGAGAGGGCAAACCCACATTGGATTTAAACACCATTATTCAGGCAATTTCATGGCTGCTTAACTCGCACTGACAAAGGAGAGGTGGGAAAGATCTCCGTTTAAAAGCAATAAATCACCTGGGCAAAATTACCAGTACCCTCAATAACAACAGGTCTAACAACAGAGCTCCCAAACATGCAACGCAGAAGTGCCACAATTAGCCTAGATTACACTCCAGTCAGCAGAAATCACCGCAGCTGCGGAAGCATGGCAGTAATCCGCAATAAAACGAAGGAGGCACAAATCAAAATAACAGAAAAATTGTGTAAAAAAAAAAAAGAAATGGGGGGGGGGGGGGAAGAATAAAAGAAAATAAAAATAATTTTAAAAAACAAAACCTAGTTGAGCTATGCACAGGAGAGCGTACTTGTTGTTGCCATTCGAAATTGATTTGGGAGTTCATTTAATTTCGGGTCCAGAAAGAACCTCCAACTGTGAAAGCGATTCAATCTACAAGATCTGTCTCCGAAGGCAATAAATTGGGGGTTTAAAATTGAAGAAAGTGGATAGATGGAAGGGTGGACCCATCCTACACTGTCCCAGAGGAGCAAAATAAACTGCATAATGAATGAAGCCATGAGGAAATATAACTTATATTATTACACATTACATATATTACTCATGCATATTAATAGCAATATAATCGGGTACCATACTCTGATCTACTGGTATATATGCTGTGTATCCCTTATCCAGAATAACCTAACCCTAACCTAACCTTAACCCTAACTGCTGCAACACTTTCGTCAGTGTTAATCACCATATACTTAGAGCAAAAGGATATTTTCATCCTGATCTTGCGAGCTTCGGTTTATCTTTCTGGAGAGCCTAAGCGTTTTTAGTGTGGGTGCTTCTGAAGGAGCACCCTGTGGCTCCAAAAGGTAGAGGTGTTTTTGGTTTTGATTTCAAATGTAGCAGTCGTTCTGGAGAATGACTTACTTTAGTCAGCCGCAAACCTTAAGTTGCGACTGAATTTGGGTAGCGATTGATCTGATTAATCAGCATTGCACGGATACAGATAGGGGCGTGGTTTAGGTGTGCAGGCAACAAAAGTGACTTGAAAACAACAGACTCAGATGGTTCATCCAATCAACTGCCGAGTATTACTTTTGAAAGTGTCTCCCCTTTTCAAACAATTTTTTGCACATTGTTACTGTGTTCAGCTGGAACTTGGCTTTACTGTTCTGTAAACGCTCTGAATGTCTTCTAAGGCGGTCTGGTTTTGAACAGCCAGAGATTACAGTCCTGCCAATTGAAACACATGACACTGCTGTGCCACCCAGTGTGGTTGGCCTGAGGCTGAAACAGCACAGCCTACAGGGCCTGTCTAGTACTGCGTGTATTTATGAAATCATTAGACAAGGAGGACACTCGTTGCTAACCTGACATGCCACGTGGATTTCTAGAGACAAGTCCATCTGATTGGATTAACAATCTGTCTGTCATTGTTGTTTTCAAGTAGCTTTCGCTGCTGGCATCCCTAAACCACACCCGTAGCTATCAGTACGACACAGATTGGTAAATTCAGCATTCACTCGGTTCAATTCAGTTGCAAGGACTTCAAGCTCTCCAGACTGATTTTCGCGGCGTTAAGTGAAACTTAATTTTGCGAGATCAGGATGGTCTTGTGACGCTAACTAAACGGCCTCATCTTTTAAAATGAATACCCAGAAGCTGGTGGATAATTTTGCTACTGTAACACCTGAACATACACTTTGGGGATAAAATAAGCGCTATCTTTATCTTTAACATGCCAATAAACCTTCATCTTTGGAGTAAAAACCAAAAAGTTTAACTAAGTTATTCTTTTTTTTTTATTATAAAAACATATCTTGATGGGCTGGAAACAAGATACATGCTGTATTGGAGTGATAACTGTTATATAATACATAACACATTGCCAACCTGCCCTTTCTCCCCATACATACCTAGTCATCTTAATCCTGCAGACTTCACACATTTAAAAACACTACTCTCCAGCCCTGAAAGGTAAATGGAGGAAGGAAGGAAGGAAATCAGGCAACCACACTTTATCTCAAGTCCTCTTGACATCCAAGATGTCCATCACTGAATGCTTGGCTCAGGACACCATGCAGTGCCTACATATGTATACCGCTTGACTTTCTAAGCGGCTTTTTATCTGGGCTTCGTGCCACAAGTGATTGAGCAAGAATGTCATGAGGGATTGGAAAGCATGTTTGTGAGCTAGAACCTCCAACGGCATCTGCCTGGTGACACTGATGTGTGGTGAACCGCAGGCATACACAGGGATATTTCCTGACGTGCTTGCTAGTTAGCCTTAAGCGCGTCTTCCAGACACGCCCGTGTTCTTGAACTTGTGCCGTACCATGCTGGAAAACGCTGTGTTGTTTTCACAGACGTGTCTAATCCTCCTCCCTCTACTCCAAGATGTCCTCGGAGTTAGGGATTTGGAAGAGGTGTGAGGATCGTAAACTCATGATTAGCATCACGCCTAGTGTGTGACCAATGTGATTGGTCATTTTATATAGGCGGAGAAGGGGAATATCTCTGCTAGTATGCTATTATTACCCACGTCACAATCTATGATCTAACCCCAAATCCCACCCCATACAATCGAATTCAACGTTGCTGTCGCTTTAACTTTGCTAATCTTTTCCCAAGGCTACACTTAAAGCATTCAGATCAGAGCGGCTGTGGAGTTTATAGAAAAAATAAATAAATTCATGCAAATAAAAAAATAGGAAAGCTATATATGGATGCTATTCTGAGGGCTTTTAGCATTTCTGCGTGATAACGTCTTCAAAGTTAAGATATTTAATCCATGCCAGGTGGCTTGCGGCAATCAAAAACACACTCAGTAACTTTAATACCCTGAGACTGTACTCCGCACATTAACAACAACACATTAAAAGGCTTAGCTTCCGTTACCACGGCAACCCCCCCCCCCCCGTCTCTCTCGCCACACAGTTGGTCGCAATGGCCCCACTCATTACAGCCATGTAATTAATTGATCCCTCCTCCATTCAACAGCACTTTTTTGCCTTACAGCCAATTGTGCTGTTCAGGCAGAAGCAAAGACACCCCTCAATTTTGACCTCTTTTAGGCCCCCCCCCCCTCCCCTCCCCCCGGACTCCGACTCTTTTAGTCCCTCAGACATGAAAACAGCCATTATTGTGTCCCCAAAAAAAAAAAAAAATCTGCATCCGCCTCTGCCCATCTCCTCCATTCCAAACATTCATCATTCCGAGCCCCCCTCTGCACAGGCCCCCGTGCCCTTCCAGAATATCGGCATTAAGATTCAGTACAATCGGTTATCTTGATATCAGCGTAACTAAAAGGGAGCGACAACATTAATATTAATGCCCCACGGGACGAGCGGGGGCGGTTGTCATTTAATGCCTCCGCGTGCAACAAAAAAGGAACGGGGGGAGACAAGGGAGGGAAAGAGCAGCGGAGGAGGGGGAAGAGAGAGAGAGAGAGAGAGAGAGAGATAGAGAGAGATAGAGAGAGACAAATCGGTTACTTCCCGGAGGGTCCCCATTCACATCAGTAGGCTAGCTACGGAACGTAGCTAGAAACCCCCCGAACCATAAAAAAACACAGGGCGCCCTGACCTCGGAGCACTGTCTCTTTAAACAAAGACGCGCACGCTCACAGCGACGTGCACACTCCTGCCGAAAAGCACAAAAACAAACGGTTTCTCTCTGAAATTCACATGGTGCTCTATTGGCATGACACGTGTACATGAAGTGACAGGATGAAAAAGTAGTTTGCGTGCACACGGATAGACACCAACCGAAGCAAAGCAGGGCTTGGAATATTTCCTGTTACATTCCTAATTACTGAAAATCTAGATGCTGGTAATGTTGGTCAAACTCTTTGACCTGTGAGTTCCAAAGTGGTTAGTTGTTTGTATGAAGAGCCACTTCTAATAGCCCAACACAGCAATAACAACACTATTGTTAGAGTACTGTCATACTACCAGATACAGTACAGACATAATCAGCATTTAAAACGGATGCACATTTATTACCTGAATTGGAACTGGTTTGTCAGCAAATTAACCTTAAACCTGGTAGCAAATAGTATGAACCCTGTTTTGAGCTGTTTACACTGTGTTTTAATTAAACAACAGTCTAACCCATGGCACAAAACTTCTATTGGCAGAGCAGGCAGTTTCATTGTGTTTAAAATGTCAGTTGCTGGAGGCAAACTGGTGTCATTCAACATATGGTTAGGGGTGGGGGGTGGGGGGCGGGGAAGGGGATTCCCTGGAGCTAAATGGGATGAGAAAGGCAACCCCAAGTTGCGCCCGAGGCCAACTATAGGCCCTTCTGTTTCAGCATTTAGCTTCACTGATTCTCAATTAATATTGAATAATAAAGAGACAGACTCGCATTAACAGCTGCGAATCCATCAGCAGATTGGTTTAATTCCAATAATGTAGCTAGAAATCACAACGCAAAACTTTTAGCATGCATATTATTAACTTATTTACCAACAATGTACAATTTGCAACGCGTGTTTCGATTTAGACACTAAAGTCCCAAACAATATAAATCATAGCCTAATATAATGCAATAAATGAACACACAGCAGAACTTGTTTTGATCCACCCTAGACTAGGAAACTCTCTTTACGTGTTTGGGCCGGCCTGTATTAGGTTGTTAAAGTGGTTCTATATGACTTTCTGCCCCAAGAGGTCACATGCATTTGAGGCCCGGCTGGCTATGTAAATAAAGTGTGATGTCAAAAAGAAATATCTGTAAACAAGTCAGAAGCATAGACTGAATTTGAAGCAATTTTTTTATAATTGTATGCAAATTTCGGCATTTACATGCATAAGGAATGTCTATCAGAAGTTCTCATAAATATTTAGTTTGCTATATTGCATTCATATTCTGAATAAAAATACATTGAGTGAGCACACCATAATTATCATACAGAGAATATGTCCTGTGTCCAAGGATAATTTGCATATCAAGGGAAAATATATTAGCGGGCAATGACAATCAGCCAGACAGATCTTCCTTACTACTGTTCTGCAGTATCGGGCTAAAACAGCCTGGCCTGTGGGAAACAAGGTAACAAGATGTGCTCTCTCTAAACATATTTCTACATATGCATAATTACAGAATATGTAAGCAGCAACATAATTGTTGATATTGGTTCCGGATGAATTCTGGTTTCTGTTTATAGTAGTATTGTGAGTGATACGATATGTGTAAGTTACACATTGATTGAAATGCATTCTTTCAATAAAAAATAAAACAGACAGCTATAGTCTGATGACAATATAAAACTACTTAGCATTCATGTGTGGAAATGTAAAGCATACCCACACTCAACTCCAAATCCATTCACACGTCTCAAGTGGAAAATCAGACTATAAACAATGACCAGTGGATGGAAGTCTCGGACAGGAGTTCCCCTGTAAACAAACATATTGGACATTGTCCAACTGACAAGCATAATTGACTGATTCTAAGTACGCCCCTTTCGCCTGTCCAACTTAGTTAATGTAACTAGGTTGGACCAAACAGCATATTAGACTATTACAGGAAAACAAGATAGTTGACGGCGTTCGTGAGATTAAAAAAAATAATCAACTGTTATTGGAGTACAGGCAAAAAGGGTTGGGGTCGTTCTTTCGCCGTTAGAGGTTGTACTTGATGGGCTCAGTGACTGAACAAGACGCTCTGTGATGTGTGGACCTACCTTTGGGAGCACAGGGGTGTACCGGTGGTACAGATAGTGACAGCTGTACGGGGGGGCCATCCAGGACTTTGGGGGGGCAGAACTCGCGCTGAGACGAGAAGTTCTGCCGTCTCTGAATGCAGGCCAACATGGCTCAAGTCTCAAGCCGGCTCTTCGGGAGGCACGCACCTGCTGGAGGAAAACCAGACGATTAACATTTTGGACAGCAATTTGTAAAAGCCAACGTGGCTAGGGTTGGGTATCGTTTGAATTCAATCGATTCGACTAGCAGAACCGAAATTCCATTTATTTTAAGGGTACCCGGTTTTTGCTTTTATGGATACGGTTCCAACTTAGAACCGTGTTTCGCTACCCAACCATACGTGGCCACACAATGTGGAGAAGAGACAGACATTCCCCATTGGTGAAAGGCACACCTTACGACAAACGAAAACAGCTTAAAGCGGCTGCTTGTAAAAGACCGGGCGGGCATCTTGCACATTACTTCCCACAATGTTGGGTTCGAATGTGGTCTGTTGCACACCTCAGATGAAAACGTCTGGCATGCTTACGTGCGTGTTCCCAATCCCAACGCGCCTGCATTTCCATTCTGTGAGAGAAGAATCCCCCCTGCCTCACTTCAAACGCTGCTATAAGAAGACACTTGGGTCCTATTACAATATTAAAATTCAATCTAGCCTCCCCCGTTTGATCTGCCGAGAGTGGGCATCTAGCACAGAACTAGCCCTTAATAGTGACTCATTTCCTGCCCCTGCATATTTGTTATGATGGCTCTATCCTGTTATCAACCTTGTCCTGTCAGACGCTATTGCCCAGATCATTTACAAGGCCTCATGTAGCCTCGAGCTGTGCCTTTTCAATCTGTAAGTAGCCACTGGAAAGGTCCTTTTTAAAATTGCCCCATGTATTTATGGTCCAATATTGATCAGCGGGGAAAGCCAAAAGCAGCTCCTTTACTAAAATGGGTTATGCTACGTGCAGTTGGGTATTGTCAGAGGTAATGGATGGCTCTTCCGAGCAGTAGTGTTGAATGAAGCTATCATTACAAAGTATTATATGGAGCTTTAAAATGCATCTGCAAATAGCTTCTTTGATTATGTGAGTCAGCGAATCTAAATGCTAGAATAGCAGAACTGGAACCAAAGCAGGCATCACGGCAGCTAAATGATGGATATGTTCCCTGAAGACCCATCGCTGCCGGCGCTAGGTTGTCAAAATATCACGGAATTAGACCTATCTGGCACACTAATCATAAGGCCGGCCCTTCAGAGGAACCGTTGCAATCAAAGTACTTCGTTTTCATTTCGGAGGCCTTTGAGAGGACTAACGTAGCATACAGCTACGGGCTATTCAAGACCACTTCTTCTTCTTCGGTTCTTTTGGGATAGCCTATCATTTCCCCGTTTCTCCCCAAGGGCTCACAGGCCAGTTTAAGTGAGTCGACCGCAGGACAGAGAGCTCGGTGACCGGCTGCAACATGATTACCATCCACCTCAAAAAAACAAAAAGAAAGGAGGAAGACACTCATTCTTGTCACCCCACCTCCCCGCCAGCCGGTGACGAGCCCACTTCAAAACACTCAGCGGAGCCTCTCTCTCATCCGAGCACACGTATTTTAAGAGCTAAAGAGCCTTTAGCACAAGTCAGACTCCATTTTCTTAAGAACAACCAATTTCCCTCGTGCCAACCCTTCCATTACCAGACATTTGTGAAAGGAAGGATGAGTAGATGAGCAGAAAGGAGAGGATAAAGTGAGAGACGAGGTATCTCCAGGGAATGCCCTTTACTGCTTTGAGGTAAAGGCGGAAAAGGGGGATGTTCAGGAGGGAGTAGAATGCCATTATGCGCCCGAAAATGAAAACACATGATCAAGATGTTCATTATGATTCAGCGAGGAAGCATGGAACAATATCATTTCAGCAAGAACAGATGAGTCAAAAGAAAACGAGAGAATGAAAGATATGCGTAGGTTTCACACTTCATCTACAGTAAATTTGACATTTAAAGTGATTTTTGTTTGAATGATTTGATCTCATGAAGGCTTGAAACTGTCTCTGCACCGTCAATTAGAAGACAATTAAACAGAGAGAAGATTAAAGGGGTCCCAGAGAGATATCATCGCAACTAATCTCACGAGATTAAATTAGCAGATGCTACACGCACATTGCACGCTGCACAAAAAACAACCTGTGACCAATGTTCCACTGCAAATCGGATGGAAGAGGTGCTAAAAAATTATAAATATTCAGCAGCTATAATAAATCACTCAATATAGAATGAATGTGATATTTAATGTCAAACCTCATGAGGGCAGAGTCTCTATAATTAGATGATGTGTTATTTGTATGCACTTTGAAGCAATATGTAGACATACTTAAAAAAAGGTCTTTGTTCAAACATTTCCTGCAAACCTACATCACAACATCCTGCAACCAGCAACGCAGACGCCATAGGAGATACAGCGGAAGACAAAAGTCGTAATCGAAATCAGAGGACAGATGAAGACACAAAATGATACAGGCTAAATTCTACAGGTGCGATATACTGTAACTTTAAATCAATATATCCACAATCCCAGTATGAATAATAATAATAATAATAATAAATACATGTAGGGACTTGAGCTTGTCTGAAAAGTATGGTACTATAGAAATAAAGTTTGTTATTAAATTATTAGTATTTATTTATTTTAAATTGTGGCATTTCGGCGTCTAAGCTGCAAGGACATTCACTCCAGGGAAACAAGGGGTGCAGCTGATAAGCGGTGTTATCGGGCATGATGAGGCCCACCAAACGCCCGCTGGGGAGATAAGCACCCCCGCACACTGCAGCGCTGCAGTTCATCCCTGGTCCCCCAAGGTTCTGTTGATAAGGAACGTTTTGACAGACAAATTAGCCTGTTCCCGTGACGACCAACCTTTTTTAATACGCCCAACCGGTATAAAATATACTACGTCTCATTTTGTTGCTGGGATCACGGCAGACTGGTGAGGGGGAAGGTACGTGGTCAGGAGGGAGGGAAAAGGGCAGCAGCATGGCCTCTCTGTGCAGAGAAATGTTTATGTTCAAGTTAAACTGGACCGAGATGGCACGCCTAAATACCCTCTACAAAACCACCGATGGACATTTAACCTCTTAAACAACCCGGTTTGTGTATTACCGATATGGTTGAAACCAGCGTTATAAACAAAAGAAAGGTGCTTAGGTTTGAAACTTGGTTTGCCCCTCCCACACCTGAGCAATGAGTGTGTTGCACTACTCTCTACTCCTCTTCGTACAGCTTTTCAATGTGGTCACATGCTCCTCCCCTACGACACTATACAAGAATGGAGGTGTGTAAATTTCAACTGAATCCATCCATATTGGATTTTCTCTCTTTTTCTCTCTTTGATGTATTGCCTGAAAAGTTTAGATCTTCCTAGAACAACAAAATCATTATAATGTCAAGATACAATTTTGAGGAGAATTAAATAAAAAATAAAAGACAAGACGAGAATAGAATAGAAATGTGACAAATTAAACAAATAACCAAGAGTATATAGAATAGTTCCAGACAGTGAATCGTATAATCTTAACTGTAATGACTCCTGTGCGTGTGAAACCCCAAACACATAAGTGTGAAGTAGCCTATTTGAAGCACTAAAACCCCAGACATTTCTCCACCTTCTATAATGCACCCTTACCCAAACAAATACTACTAATAATAATAATAATATTTTCACTATAAATATTAGCATGCTAATCATGCTAATCCAGCATTCCTAAATGGCAATATACTAAAGCAAGAGCCTGACTACGTCAGACGTCATGGGGATGCCACTACTTGGTATCAGGTTATAGCCTACAGTGTCATTATGGCCTGATTATTAGGACACACACATCATGGTGATTTGTTAGTAATGTAGTGATGATTGTTCTTACTGTAATGTCAGACCTCACTCCAAACATGTCTTACATTGACACAACAACACATCCAGACTGAAATATCTCCCAGGCTCCTATTTATGTATGTTTTTCTTCTTGCCACTAAAAACAATCTCACCAGCCGCATTTAACTTTCCCGCCTCAATGATGCTGATAATGGTGTCTTCGCAGTGGGCCCAACAGGCTCCTGTCTGAGCAATGGAGACGGGGCATGGATTCTGACTGAGACACGGGCAGACCCACTTTTCTCTGTGCGCCCACACCCCAACATCAACCCCCATTCCCCCACCACCACTAACCCCCCCCCCCACGCACTCATCCATTTTTAATAGAATCTATTACTCCCGGATTAGCCGATAAGAGGCAGGCTGCTTAAATTCTCTAACAGTCTGCATAATTGGTATCAGAGCGCCGCATATGAGAGACCCAGATCTCTCCCCTGTGCTCTGCTTCCCTACAGAGACGAGAAAGAGAGCTAGGCAGAGAGAAAGAAAGATAGACGAGAAAGAAAGAAAATACAGAGAGAGGGAGAGAGAGATACAGAGAGAGAGAAAGATAGAGAGAGACAGAGAGAGACAGAGAGAGAGAAGGTTGAAGTGCAGGACATCCAAACAAGCTGGAGGCACTTGGCCAGCCAGCTCAGGCCCTGGGGCTGATAACAACTAACCTAATTTCCAATGAGATTAGCTTGCGTAACAAAAAGGTATGATCAACCAACGTCCAATGTTCGGCACCGCTTTCAATACTATTCATGCTCCTAAAGATGTAGATAAAATAAGTACAACCCCAGCGATAGATCAGAATTATACTGCTGGCCTCTATAGAAAACTGTATAACGAAGAGATTTCAGGAATTGGCTTGACATATCCTCATTATTAAAAAGGTAGAGTCAGCAATTGTAAGATAATACACTTTGTCAAAACCAGGGAACATCTATACTCACAATCCACTAGCTGCCCGTTCTGTGTGTGCATTGGGAAGAAATAATATCTGGTGTTTTTTAACACAATCCAAACATAAACAAAGTGGTGCAGACCGCACCACATAACACTATCCTAGCCTTGGCAATGTGTGTCCAGTGTGGGGGGGTGGGGCTTCTAAGGGAGCACCCTATGGCATTGAAAGTGCAATGTTTTTGTTTTGATAAGAGTGCAGATATCATCAAGCTTTCTCCATAATGACTGACTACACCTTTAAAATGAGCCCACATGCAGTCATGGAAATGTGTCCCGCATTGAAAAAAAACACATGACAATGAATGCATCTACTCAAATAAACATGTAACAACAAAGCCACTCAATAATGTTTCCAATGAGCGTGAATGAGCCATCAAAACCAAATGTATTGGAGCTTTAGTCTTGCGTGAAAGGACGATACAGACATCCATGTTCCTCTTAACATTCATAAACTAACGTTTGTATTCCTGTATTTAGGTCTGTGTTTGAGGAGAAATTTATTTTTAGTGCAACACATCATCAAATTTCAAAACCAGAGAAATTTAAGTAAATAAAATAAAATAAATATATAAATAATAGGATTACTGCTATAAATTACAACTGGCTTAACACAGATCCCAAACAGAAAGATGCCAAGCCACTAGAGTCTTATCTTATTGAACAGCCTTGATAAAGCATCAAAATCTGCACGTGCACAGAGCCTTCGCCAAGTAAAGACCGACAATTCACATGGAGTTTAGTCTGACCAATAACATGAAAAGGTAAAACAGTCTTATCTTATCTTTGTCCACATACAAGTGTGCACACAAACTAAATTATCTAAGAGTGTCATGTCCAGCCATGACTTGAAGAGCAAGTGTGCAGCGGCTCAAGTCATTTTAAATCAGCACAGATACTCTGATTAGATTCTAGCCTCATATTGTCACACATGCACGCGCACACACACACACACACACACTAATTTAGAGCAGGGAATATTTTCTGCGGCCAGTAAAATGCTGTAATTCAAATGTTGTGCCATTATTTATTTAACAAAAGAGCAGGGTTAATCATTTGTGCTGAAATGGGAACATGTATTCGTGTGTCATAATGCATCTCTGAGATATAAAACAAGTATGTAACCAGTGTTCTGAAATGGGATACATTCAGGCTGAACTAAATGTGACCTATGTTTTTAAACAAAAAACATAAATAAATAAAAAAAGACTTGGTATACATAAATATTATATTTAGACTCTTGAAGAGGTTTTAAATTATGAACTCACGTGAATGTCAGCTCATTATAGGGACAGGATGAGGTATTTCAACGCAAGGGATCCGTGTTGTGGACGTCAAGATTTTTCAATGCCATCATCACTGGAATTGATGAATCTACGCTACTAGATGTCAGGTATAAAATTCAAAGACACTTTTAAAAGGGATAAACACTACTGCTACTTTAAAAACACTCCTAATCTAGAAAATCTAAAATAATATATCCAATATGAAATAACTAAACTTGGGACAGTAAGACAGCTCATCACCCACAGTAAGATAATTCATAAACAGGGCAAACAAACTAGAAGAAAGTTTGTTGGCATTGCAAAAAGAAACTAACCTGAAACTAACTGAAGCTCTGAACACACACTTGTCTTCAAAGATGCAGCTCAAAGGAGCCGTTACCAGCAACCAACTATAGTGTGGAATAATACGCTGATCCATTATAAACAAATAGCCTACTTGTTATGTGGTATAGCTAATTCATTTCTTTGAAGGAATAATTCTGTTGAGGTTTAGCCCAACAGCCAAAATAGAAGCCTTTGACAGCATATAGTTAGCTACCCCTAAAGCACGACCTCTGGTTCAGCCCCCCCACCCCTTCATCCCCGCCTTGGCAATGGCAAGGCCGTTCATTAGGCTGTCAAGGATCACTTCCTTCAAGTCATTAAAAATGTTAATAAAACACTGAACTCATAAGATTAGGGAAATGCTCCCTGCAGACAGAGAATTCACATGAGGGCATAGTTTTCTACACTTACAATCAAGGTATAGTCATCGAGATAATTCATTTGAATTGGTAAGACAATGAATTTGACACTTCTTGTAAAAATCAGAAAAAAGCTCCTCATAGTCATTTTGTCTGCATGCCGACAATATCTATCTATCTATCTATCTATCTATCTATCTATCTATCTATCTATCTATCTATCTATATATATATATATATATA
>JAODOY010033166.1:0-21762 GCA_025399855.1 Forbesichthys papilliferus | reverse complement strand
TCTCTCTCTCTCTCTCTCTCTCTCTCTCTCTCTCTCTCTCTCTCTCTCTCTCTCTCTCTCTCTCTCTCTCTCACGCCATCTGTGTATTACCATCTACAAGCTTTCACTGTGTGCTCTGTTCTGAAACATTGTGTTTCTGTGACTCGACAGCTTTGGAAGAAGAACAGTTCTGTGCTACAAAAAAGCATTATTGTTTTACCATTATTTAACCGGGGCAAAATTTGCTAAACATGCTTTTTTACACAAAGCCTTCTTAACATTCATACAGTAAGTCATGTTTATAAATGGCTGTGGTTATACACTACTGCAGTGTAACCACAATATTTGTCTGGTCAGACAATAACTCAGTCAATCAACATCTAGTTGATTAGATCAGTTGATGATGACAGCATAAAAAGTGCCTCTGTTGTAAAATCTTGTCACATTTGTTGTTCTGATTAGTTGAAGGTGGTCCAATCGCCCGCTAATAACTTTAATTGACACCTACTGGCACCGCCTCTATCACAAATTAGTTTTTATTGAGCGTATCCAGACTGATTAGCTAAGTGAAACTTAATGTGGTGGTGGCAAGATCACTATGGTCTCAAGAGGATAGATATTGTATGCTGGGACAGAAATAGCCCAGTGCTTTCTTAATTCTATGAAAACTGCCATCAGTCTTGTAGAGTAAATTTGTGGGAATTTTGTCATTGTGAGGCTACATATATGCATATATTCTGTATATAATACATTTGTTGATATTATTGAACAACAAAGGAAGCCATGAACCTCCATTTCTGAAAAATGAATACAACGCATACAACGCAAACATGCAGTTCATCGAATGGCCACTTGAGGCTGGTTTCAGATGAGAGTCCCCATAGACTCCAATGTTACAATGTCCGACTTTATACAAAAAATAAACATGTTTTAACAAGCTTTAACATTATAACAACTGTTTATGACAACTGTATGCAGGGGTATATTTTTTTCAGCTATATGTTATAAATTAGCCATACATTTATACCATTATAATGGATAGGGAGGCGTTACAGGCAGAGTGAGGTACTGCAAAGATGGCGACGGCCAGCGCCAGCACAACAAGCCTCTTGATAAAAGCTATGGTACTGCAAAGATGGCGACGGCCAGCGCCAGCACAACAAGCCTCTTGATAAAAGCTATGGGTGACATCACAGAGGTGATGACAGATGTTAGTGTGTATTTAATCAAATGAATATGAGTCCCTTGACTTAGTCATCACCTTGATAAAATCAATACAGTATACAAAGACCATTCGCCGGTCCAAACAAGGGCCCTCCAAAGTCAAAGGGCCCTGTGACACTTGCCTGTGTGCCCGGTCATGGTAATTAAAGGTTTATTAAAAATGACAGATGTGAAAATATTTTGCCTAAAGTCTCATTGAGAGATACTAATGGGAAAATGTGGTTTTCAATTATATATGAAAATTCTATTATATGCTAAGTATTTACTTAGCAGAGTGAGTAGGGATTAATGTGAATTAATCTCGTAATGAAGCCAAACCACTAAATCCTGTAGCTAATTTTTAGTTGAAGGTTGGTAGCTATCCATCGGCTTATCAACCAGCACCTCATCTGAAGCTCATTATTTTACATCTTGTGCATCTCTCCTGAGCAGGATCTTTTATGTGGTGTTTGATTAGCAGGATAACTCATAATGGCAGCTTTGAAAACCAAAATGAAACGGTCAAGCATGTAACATTAAAATATAAATGAAATCACAAAAATAGAAGGCAGAGTGCTCTCCTCCACCCCACCGAATTGTTATTCTACATTTAATTAACTGACTATAATGAAGCCATTCCAAGTAGAAAAGAGGAGAGGAGTGGCAGTTAGTGGGAAGATGGCATTAGCTTATATGTGTGAACCGCTAATGATTAAAGGCACATAGGACATCAGCATATGAAAGAAGGAGATGGCAACATTTACGCCTTGCCAGCTTGGAATGGTCGTTATGCTGGCATTTACCCTGGAGGTATAGGCACAAATGCAGTAACTGCATACAAACACACACAGTCAAGCCAACTGTATTAGCATTCGCGCTCATGTCAGAGGCATACGTGAGTGAGTGTGATTGGAAGAGGTGGCAGTGTGCATGCTGTCTGTGGGCCTAGTGACCAGCGACCATTATGCAGCGCTCCCTGGCCAACACAGTGCTCTGGCTCACCTGGGGGTTCTAGTGTCACTGTGATTATGCACTGGGCTGCCTTAATGCATGGCTGCTAGCGCCGCGAAGTTCTGCATGTTGCATCTGCATAACATGCACACACACACACACACACACACACACAGACACACACACACACGCACACACGCACACGCACTCAAGGACACAAACACACGTGCACACACACAGCCTACTCATGTGTCTGCTCACCCATCCTACAGTTCATCACCCCCTGCCCCCTTTCTATCTCCATCTATCAATCAATCCCTCATGACACCACAAGGTGACACAGGGTTGGTGTTGTCGTAGCAACCGCCATTGACTGGCACAAACAAGCCCAGGGCAAATTGACTATGAGTGAGGCTAAGATTGTGTGTGTGTGTGTGCGTGAGTGTGTATTCTAATTGAATGATCCCCTTTCAAGATAGCTTGTGAACATGCCGCATTCTGACGCTCAATACAGATATTAAAGTCAGTATATAAAATGACTTAAAACACAGATTGGTGATATTTCTCAAAGGCCGGCAGATCCCAATGGGCCTTGTGCTATTATTAAAATACTTTCTATGATTATATATTATACGTTATATGAACAATGAACATACATCATTGCCGGGCCTTATAAATAGAGCATGCAAATTCTTTGTCAAGTTTGCAGGAGCCTTTTGGACATAATATTTTACTTTTAGACAGTGGACGTAATTGTATTTATCAATACCTAATACAGACTACTAAAATGTATGCAATGCTAATTAACCAGATCAACATCCACCACCGACAGAGACAAATAATCATCAAGCAATGTTTAATACCTCTTTATGCTTTTCATTAATATTTTTGATTGCATAAATGCTTTGCATGTGTTTATGCATAATATAATAAATGAGAGTGTAAAAATAAACATAGTTTTGCTTGAGGGTAAATTATCAATTTCTTCAGTACAGTAATGGGTAAACATGTTACCAGAGCACACTTGCAGGCTGCATTAGAGGTAAATATTTAATTATATTTCGAATACCCTAATTATATATAGTTGTTTTTTTCCTTGCTCATGTTTAAAAATGGATTCAAGCCAATTGGAAGTGGTTCGACTCACCAATAAGGGTGCCACACTGCGTTTGTTAAAGGACACGTGCAATTCAAAGCCTTGTCGACCAAGTCTTTTATGCAACACCACTTCTCTCATTACACACAGTTGAAATTCAAGCAGGGGATAGGAGAGAGATGCGGAGGGCAACAAAGGCTGTTGTCGCAGTTGGAGGGCTGTTAAATTGGCTGGCTATAGATCTGCAGAAGGACCTTGAATAACCACGCAGAGTGCCAGTTTTTTTTTTTTTCTCACTTTCAAATCACCTCGTCTCATGGTTTTTGGACGTCATCCTAAAAAAAATCCACGGCTATAATTTCCGTTCAATTTGCTCTCTCTTTCTCTGCGTGCGCAATGACAGATTGTAATATTTTGGCTCGGCTCCCAGAGGAGACACATAAAAGGCAGGAGGGCAGATAAGCGGCCATTACTATTCACGCCAGCTCATTACAGAGCATTTAGACCCAGGAGCTACAACCCTTAAGCTACATGCAGAGGGATGCCATGCAACTCATACACGCTCTCAGTCAGGGTCCCTCCATTTGGATTAGAATGCCTAAAGGCATAAGGTACGCCTGCAATTGGCAACTAAACTATGCCGTATTTCAAAGCATTGATTTAGTTACTACAGTTATCTATCTTTATTAAGGTCGTTTCTATACACACACTTAGCAAAAATGCCTTTTGGCACAAACCATCCACGAATGCTGTGACATAACATATGGCTTCCAATTGATTTGGTCATTGAGACATGCAGTGCAGTAACACCATAAACATATTTTTTGCAGGCGCAGCATAACAGCATAACCGCATAACTTACTAATAACGTTTATAAAGCAGCTGAGGCATACCGTCATGAAGCCATCCAGTAGACCTGAGTCTGGCTTGGGCGGAGCTTGTAGCCGTTCCATTGACCACTTCTCGATAATGGACGTCACCTGAGAGTTCTCTGTGTTGAGGATCCGGAACCCCGTCATGTTAACTCCACTATAGCGATATGGTTCCATATCGAGGGCAAAAAGGTCCTAGAATCAGATCATTTACAATTATTAAAGATAAATTAATGGATTAGTTTCCGGAATTGCAATTGGTGGTGGTTGAAACAGTCCAAAATATCAGTTCTACACCAAGAAAAGCATGCACCCTTCTCTCCCCAAAAGGCACTAACAGTTCTGTATTCATACAGTGTCATTTATTCACATAGAAATGTGAGGTGTGGGCTTCGAGTGTCCCTTTTAATATTTATTTAATTTAATGATAAAGCAGTTTTTTGTTTTTTGTATTGTACTGTATGAGATAAGTGGAGATAATTAATTGCCCCACATGCAGTAGGTCGGAGCCTGCTTTCTTCACACCTGCTCTCACCTGTAATAAATTAAAGTAGCGTTTGAAGGCCAGATTTAGCGAGGAGTAAAAGCGGAAAGGTATTTCAGGAGTTACGGTATCTCGTGCTGAGGCAGTGGCCTTGATTAAGCAAACACTTTCAAGGTTACAGGAAGGTATTCTGCTGAACTGCAATCTATCATGTGGAAGCGAAAGGACACCAGCCCTGGCTGCCTACAGCACAACTGGCTTTTGACCAGGCAGATGTCTTTGGAACTCCACTACCCAGGCGAGGAACAGCAGGAGAGAACCAAGGAGGGGGACGTGGTCAACATGTACCATAGCACGCTGAAGGAAAGGTGGCTCGCTACCAGTATACAGCAGCTAGCGCTGGCTAGCGTTTTGGCTAGTACCGTGGCCAGCTCTTTGCCAAACAACAGCATCAGTGTTAGCGAAGGCAACAGGTTTCCAAACCAATATTTTCCTTCCTCCCAAAAATAAAATGCTTCCCTCTACCATCAAATATTCTGAAAAATACCTAGATCCAAAATATTGGTTATACATATTAGCTATATAACCAATATTATGGGTAGGCCTATAGGCCTTTTTCCAACTGTACCCCATTACCCTTATCTTTTGTGCTTAAAAAAAAGCAAAAATGTTATTTGCGTGTTCGTATTATAATGAACCAAATGAGATGATGAGCCTTATTTGCTCAGACCTATTATCTGAACTATTCATCTTCTGTCCTGTCCAGGAAAGACATGTTGCCTTTCATCCAAAGGACAATATCAAAAGATCACTGTAGAACATCAATCGCTGTCGGGATCAGAATATAAGACATTGAACTGATTTTCATTTCCTGTGATCTATGCTTAGCTATCCGGACAACCAATTGGGTTAATAATGATTGTCTGGGATACAGATAGGAAATACCAAGTTGGCTAGCTAGCTTAGCTGATACTGTGAAACACAAGAAAATGTATGATATGGATTTCATTTTTAAGGAGATAATATTACAAAATGTTTGCTTATGATCCATCTCCGTCTAGTCAATATTCTAAAAAAACTGCTGTTGGATTTAAAATATATCTCTCTGTATTTATTAGACTACTACTATATTTCTTTTATAGGTATATTGGTTTCTCGCAGATCTACAGTATATTATCAAACAGTTGAGGATGATATTGACCTGCTCTATTTAAAAATACAAAATACCATAAATTACCAATCTGTATATCTAAGCATATTACCAACAATCAAACAATGTTAAATCTAATGCAGGGAGTATGCCAGTACTCACCAAGGTTGTAAAAATATAATGGTAGTATTCTGTCATCATCCCCATGGCCAGAGCCTGCATCCAGGAGCCCAGAAGAAAGAGTGGTTACGCTGAAGTGATAACTCAAAAAGCCCTCTCTAAAAAGAGATCCCACATAAAGACATATTGCTTAAGGAGCTATAAATTTCTTTTTAGTTATTTCCTCTATGTTTAACTGCAAGTGACAGGCGCATCCCTTTTGGCCAGGAAGGCAGCAGACAAAAATGTTCACATTAACACATGACACTGCAATGGGAAATGTTTGTGTGAATATGTTACACACACACAACAATTATTTACTCCGGGTTAAAACCATCCTGATATTACAAGCTTCACCTCTTCACTTTAGATAGCCAGCTGGATAGTGGTTACCCTACGGTTATCAGTTGATAGTTATATGTAAATTGTCATACAGGAACTTGGCATCTCTGGATGGTTTCATCTAGGCTACAGTAATCCGTCTCTGAATGTGTCTGGAGGTATTATGCTCCCAGTACATCCACACACCAGAACATAAATAGTGAACTGGGGAGGGAATTCAGGAGTTCTAGAGCTGAAGTGTTGTACTTCAGTGAAAGTACAGATACCCTTGGTAAATAGTACATGCATAGACAAACACGAATGGGGGCAGAGTATGAAGCTGACAGTGGTAATAAGGTGCAGATCTTTAAGACAGATTATTACCCTTGCATAATGTACTGTATACTATAGATATACAGTATACAGTATTGTATATATCCACATACTTTACAGACATTATTCTTAGAATAAAAAATTAGAATTTTGTCTTTTTCTCAACCTGCTTGCTCCCACCATACACACATGGTTCCATAAAGCATAAGGAAATGCTATGCTTATTAGATCCTAAATATCTCGAATGAATATTCAAAAGGCGTAATGTATCATTATTTGAAGTTCAATAAGGTCACACAGTTCTCATAAATAATGTGCTCCTTGTTAAATTAATTTAGCATGGCTGTGAGCAAAATTAGACTTCTTAATTAAAAAAACCTTATTGTCCAATGGGACGCATCCATTCTGGCTAGTCAGATAGAGATCTAATATTCTATAAAGAGATAAAAGATGCATTTGGAAGACATTAGGTATCTGAATCAGATGCTTGTCACTTAAAATGGAGGTAATAAAGAGAAAGTAGTAAGATTTACAGAATAAATGCATAATACATGGGCTACTGTAGGTATTAAGTACTTCCATATTCCAAGTAATACTTTGTCTTTAAGTCTACATAAAATAAGCATACATAGGGTTTACTGATATGTTTGATTTTACTGTGCTTTTCATCGTGATTTGAAAAAATGTTGCCTAACATCTACTGTATGCCTTGTAGTGGTTTATATACAGTATTTATTGATTGACGAAGATGGAATCCACTCCACCTAAACAGTGTGGATTAATTGAGGGTGAACATATCTAGCTAATGAAACAGAGCAGATCAAAAGACCCCATGATGGCTCAAACCTGTTTGAGTATCCATGCGGCCATCTCATGGCCACAATCAAAGATCACGTGAAACTCTTTTGCTTTCTTCATTTCCTTCAGTAGCGGCTTGGCGTCTTTGCTCTCTGCGGGCAGCTGACGAATCTTTAACCGAATGTTGTATCGAGACGGGGCTTTAATCAGCTCCTGCAGTCGAATGAGACCTGCACACAGGGAAGAACGCCTTAGAACACAGTAATACACAAGGACTAACATGAGGTATTAGTTTTTGAACAATCTGATTTTGTCTGATAGCTTAGTACATATATTATTGTTGTGCTAATCATAACTCACATAACACAAAAGTACCACAGAGGATTTTAACACCAAAGCAACAATTTACAGTGGGAAAGAAATCCAAACAATGCAAAACAAAAGAAATAACGTTTGCACTCCACATTTGTTGTTTCACTGCAGGCTTTACTATAGCATACATTAGTGGGGAATAGCTTCCATTTTGGTGTGATAGAAAGCCAGGGTTAATCATGTTTCTCACCCCTTCACTGACTCTCTCTCTCTCACACACACACACACACACACACACACTTCAGATGTGTTCTGATGAGAGAGCCTCTGTTTGCCTGGCTAGTATTCCCCCCTTGGGAGGTCAGCTCATCTGTCGCATATTGAGCTACAATCTTCACCTTTCATTTCTCTCCCCTACGCTCAGGTTGAAAGCTCTCCAGGAGATGCTGTGATGAGATTACAATGAGTTTCTCCCTCCGCGGAGAACTTCAGAGTCCACGGATGAAAGAGGCTGGATTGATGGAAGAAATGATTACTTGTCATGGGCACAAAAATGGATCATAAGAGCGTAGGTTGAAGGAGAATGGATGGTGAGAGAGATGTTTTTTTAATTTTTTTATTCTCACAGCACCTGTTAAAGACGGCTGAGCCTATTTGAGCTTTTCTCATTAATTTAAATGTATTTGAATAATGTATTTATTTCTACAATGAAGCACTGTTTGAGCAGCTTAATGGTCTTACTGTGAGAGGGTGCGGTCGTTACTGGGTCATCCAGAGGGATTTCTGTACAACGGGAACAGGCAGGGCCTCCGTATCTAAAGCACCATTGTAGGATGGATCTCTGCCACCTTGACACCTTCTCTTCAGGTAATCCTCATAGAGCCCTTCTCCAAGGACCGAGCATTAGGAGGGGCACATTAGAAAGATTCTGCGACAGGGGAGCTCAGCGTTTTGGGAAACACTGTCAGTTTGGATGTTGGCGGGCTCCGGCTAATGCCTTCTGACTTTCCCCTGGATCGACGAACGGCTGTGTGTGAATATTTTATCCCCTCCAATAGTTTTCCCCGCCAGACATCAGATAGGCTCCAATCAGCCAAGCGGGGCCCTTGGGCATCAAGCTGTGTGATTACAGCAAAAGAAGTCTGCATGTGTGTGTGTGTGTGTGTGTGTGTGTGTGAGGTTAGGTGAGGATGGGGGTGTTTTATTTTACACCAGCTGTCAGCTGTGTTTCTGTAGAAGCGCAACTCAGAGGTGTTCTACATATCCCCCCACCCCCCACTCCCGAAACTATGTGACAGAGCGAAGTGAGGGGTCACGTTGGAAGCTCACCTCTGGCATTGCATCGAAACAGTTGACAGCGGATCAGAGCGTTAAGCTGTTGAACTGGAAGTATGGACGTTAACAGAGGTCAACAGGATGAATAAACTCCGTATGCCAAGGTCAGCGTGCGTGAAACTTGCCCTGTTGCAACGAGAGACGTCTGGAGCGAGATGTTACCACTTAGACATCTTTATCAGAGGGCAGTGCATGCACTGACCATTAATTATATAATTAGAGAGTTCTATATTTATGTGTGTACTGTATGGATTATGTATTTATACGGTTTGTATGTATGTGTGTATTTGCTGTGTATGTGTATGTGTATATACTGTATATGTATATATTTTTAAAATAAATAAATATTTTAAACAGTTTAACATCCATTCTTGCCTCATTTTGCAAACTGATGTATATTTAATGTAAACCTGATCTTGTTTTCTGATTCTGATCTGATTATGTGTGTGTGTGTGTGTGTATGTAACATGCTGCTATATAAGAGATTCATATATTATATCAAAGACTAATCTCAATGAGACCAACCTTATTACAACCGTGTAATGAAATCACATTTAGAAGACTCAATCAAGATGAAGGCAGGAACACAATTTAGAATCAGCTAAAATACATGAATCATTTCTTCTGGTATGGCAGTGAGTTGATTACAAACTTTAAAACCTAACATTTCACCACTGTGTGAAATGTGTTTAATTCCTTGTGACTAACTCAGCATTAAGATGGCAACACTTCATGCCAAATTACACATAGTGGATGAGCATGTGTGTACTGTTTTCTTTTCTCTCGAGCCATTCCACTTTACAGCATCACTAAGGGTAAGATCATAACAGTGTTCCTGTAAAATGCATTTCATGGGTGTCTACAAAGTCGTAGCACTGTGAATGCGCCAACACGCCACACAGACAAATGTGATAGCAACCCTGAGAGGACAAGTGTCTGTTATTATTAATGGCTGCTGTCAGCCCCACCATTAATGTGAAGAGACAGTGGGTCATTCTGGGTAATGTAGTTCTCTTTTTCCTGATGCTGTTCCTCGGTCTCACGGAAGACTGACGTGGGCAGCACCTGGAGGACTGAGGTGCAACGCTAAGCTATTGATTTCTGAGCTAAGTTGACAGCCTACAAAACACTTGCTGAACTCTGACATGTCTCTCTTTTGCTTTGGTTCACTTCATCTATCTTTCACACACAAAAGTGGCCACATGGCCTAAACACCACTATTTCCATATACACGTTATTTCATGAGTTGTAGGATATGTATTGCATTTTTTCCCACAACAATGTTTAGATATTATACATTATATGATTAATGCAGTAATAGCAAATACCTTTCATGGTGTTTGACAATTTTGTGTTTAAATGTCTTATCGGATCTTATCGGGTCTGGTCTTCTGTTATCTTGTCGTCTCTGGTCTTGTCTTATAGTATCTTGTCTTGTCTTATCTTCTCTTATATTATCTTATATGATCGTATCTTATCTTATCTTGTCTTGTCTTGTATTATCTTATCTTTTCTTTTCTTATATTATCTGATCTTGGCTGGTCTTCTCTTCTCTTTTCTCTTCTCTTCTCTTATATTATATTATATTATCTTGTCTTGTCTTGTCTTTTATTATGTTATCTTATCTGGTCTTATCTGGTCTTATATGATCGTATCTTATCTTATCTTGTCTTGTCTTGTATTATCTTTTTTTATCTTATCTTATATTCACTTATCTAGTCTGGTCTTATCTGATCTTAAATTATTGATCATGGTAACACCCCCACTCCATCCCCCAGCAATAATAGAAAAGTGTCACATCTACCTGTACCTGTGCTGTCGTCGTAGACCACGGTGACGGTTCTCCACTTGAAGAAGTGCACCAGGTCCAGGATGGCCCTGCTCAGGGAGGAGAAGTCAGGGTAGAGGCTGACATAGTACGAGTCCCTGTTGTCCGACACCTGGTGCTTCCACCTGGTCTGGACGTGGGGCACCCCTAGAGCATTGCAGATAGACTGGACCGCATTGGCTGAGGAGCTGTGGGAGGGGCCGAAGATAGCCGCCACCCCCAGAGAGAGCTGGTCACATGCTGTATTGTGGAGAGAGAATGTGAAAAATTTAATGAAGATGGGCTAAGCCCAGATGCTCTGCGTGCAACTTAACATCTCCACTTATAACAACTTGGTGTATCTTACTACTTTCAATATGGCATTCTATATTATATTGTACTGTACAGTATATTACATGCAACACATGTAACAATGAATATACACATGTAAACATGCATACTGTAATCCTAGCAGAGGTAAATGTTTAACATTGTTGCAATTCAATTATTCAATATAAATGTGACTAGATGTAACAAATACTGCATCAGCATGTATTTGTGTATATTATTAGATTGGCTGGATATACACTTGTGCAGAGGTCAGTGGTGCAGCTTATGTACAATGCTTTCCAACTCACCTTTCCTGGAGGCCTCAAAACTGTCAAAGATGTTTATTCTCTGGATGTCATAGGTGAGAGTGGTGTTGGGAAGCAGAGTGCGGTTCCTGTTGATTGTGTTCAAGGCAAATTTAAATGCTAGTTCCTCTGCTCCGGAGGGCCCACTCTCTATGGACTCAAATATTCCCCCTGTGGGTCAAGAATAAATGACAAATCAGCCCCTTGTCCTGTAATGATGAACAATTTCTTGATACAGGTAGCATAGGTTTAGAGGCAAGGTTGTAGGCATAGTCAGCAATTAGCTAATGTGAAGTTATATTTAAAATCTTCTCACAATTCTTCCTGTAATGATACCACCGTCACATCAGGACGTTACTTTGTAAGATTTACAGTATGGCTGAAGAACATGACGCTAATTTGTATTCCATTGCAGGCGTCTTGTAATTAGAGGCAATTAGTGGAGTGGTGAGGTGAATTCAGGGGTTGCTGCCCTTCTTTAACTTCCTCCATCGGGCCTGACAGATAGGTTCACTCTGTCATTGTGTTCTATTGATTTGAAAGACATTAACACGAGAGCAGGGGGGCGGGATGTAAATGAGAATAGAAATGAACAGGATAAAAGGTGTTATTGGAGAGAGGAAGAGAGGAGAGAGAGAGGAGAAAGAGAGAGAAAGACAAGAGAGAGAAACATAAGAAGAACTTGGCAATATGGCTCCTGCACTGACATTCTTGATAGGAATGAAGATGAATAAAAGTAACCTTGTTTATTTGTTGCTTTTTATTTGTACACGTTACATATGAACATTACACACGTGATGGTCTACAAATGTAGAACATGAACACCACCCAAATTGCTTCAATGCTGCAAAGTACAAATTCAGTAGTATATTTACAGGAAATACATTTTTTTCCACATGTCCCATATTTATAAAGCTGTATTATCTGTAGAATTATGATCATTTAGAAAGCAATGAATCTTTACACTTTAACCAAAGGTATTCACACAACACCCAGCGTCATCCTCTCAGAACTATAAATAATTTACATGAATGGGTTGTGGGGCTGTACTAAATCTGTACCTGTTAATAATTTAGAAATTGCACAAAAATCATTCATGTTCAAGATGCATAATCTATGAATAAAGGAGAAAAATGGTATGAGAACCATTGCATTTGTAACATTTGGGTGAGACGGGGCTATATTAAGCTGTGGTAGCATCTCAGAACTGGAATGTGGTGGACATACTGTAGTTCACAAAGAATATTTCATTGTCAAAATTCTTGAAACAGCTGCAGACATGAACACAACTCTTAAATCAGAGTAACCAACTGTCACATTTGAGACTATAAATTCTGAAAAAGCTCTACAGAAATCACACTTAAAAGAGAATGAATGTGGGGGAAAAGATAAAAGATTGTCTGAATGAAGCCCTGAGAAAGACTTGGATGACATGAAATCACTTCAGTCAAAAGCTCCCGTTGCTTCCATGGATCAAATCAGACCAAAGCAGTTTGATGCCATTTTAATAAAGCCTGTTTATTGATTCAATAAAAGAGATGGAGAGAAATGCAATGAAAATAAAGGAGAAAGACAACTCTCAGGGAAAAATAGGTATGAAACGCTAGAAAATAGTCAAGAAACAGAATCTTGCAATCACAGGTTCCTTGGCATAACAGGGAAGACTGTATGCATGTCAAACGCTATAGAGAAGTAAGTGTACAAGGAAAATACACTACTGTGAATGGTTCTTCACATTAACGTATAGCTTTGATTAAACATTTCAGTATTGTGATTGCAGCATAAACGTGTGACAAAATAAATCAATAATCTAGTGATGATTACTTGTTACTAGTATTGTTAAAACAAGAAATGAAAGCTCCATGAGAGTGCCGCTACCACTGCAAACTTTCACCTCATGCTGTAATTAATTAATACATTTAAATCTGAAATATTGCCTCCACATGTTGACACAGTTCCCTGAGGACTCAATGACTTGTACATGCTTTATGGTATAAAACCCTTCTCAGCCATGTAGTATAAAACGGCCCCGTTCAGGTTTCGTTAATGTTAATAAGCCACTGAATATCACACCCTCCTTTTCTGCGGGGTGTGCCTTGTTTGGCAGTGCACATTTGACATGTAGATATTGATTTTAACAAAAAGCCATTTTTCCAGTGGAATATTGCAACTTAATTCCACCCTGCCATTCTGTGGGTGGAATGGAGTGGAATTGTTGTTCCTGGGGGGTTGATGTAACGATGCACACTGTTCTGTGCAGCTAACAGCAGAGTAATTCAAGTAGGCTACTTGGCTCACTTTCTTGGAAATATGTCTGATAACTGGACATGTTGCATTGTGACAGAGAATTTTAACATGACAGCTTTAATAAGTAACAATGTTACTCTTTGGATTCCTTGCTGTTACTATGCAATTATCTGTTATGTTGGGATAAAACACCCCATGAATACATCGCAAGAACAGTTCAAATCCAGACCTTACATTTGCTTTCATCAATGAGCTATGCTAATATTGTTGTTATTCAGTTTTGCATGAATGAATCACTACACTACATTGCATTCACACAACTATATAAGTAATATGGTCCTTTTAATAGAATAGAAAGTGGGAATCACAAAGATCATATTGTGTCAGCTTATAATAGAAAAATTACAACATAGACCTGAACACATTGAGCTCAGCTGCCCTGCTCGATGTACCAGAAAATGAGTGTAGACTACCAGAATTCATGTACGATAATCCAAATGATTGTACATAGTGTTTTGTTACCAATAAGATAATATTAATACATCTGTATTCAAAAGTGTTACACTATGATTATTACGTTTTTTTTAACAAACAATGTTTTATTATTGTAATTCCACAATAAACGTAAACATTTAAAATTTCTTTAACAACGGCAGGATGTCTGTTGTTAAAAAACTATTGTGTGAACATATGAATATAGTGCATATTGTATCTTCCCAAATAAATGTGTTGTGGCCTAGACATCAGTGTTCAATGGACTAATGCGCATTAAAGTATGTGCCACTCACCCGACCAGCCATCTATCACGGCATGCTTCACCTGACTGCAGGTGTGTGAGCTAGAGTAACAACAGATATAATCAGTGTGTGTGTGTATGTGCGTGCGCGGGCGTGTGTGTGTGCGTGAATTATAGAGGCCCCATCGAGGCAGCTGTGAATTACTGAGCAAATGAAAGCACTGAGTGAGTTATGGTCTGGATAATCACCGTGAGGAGAAAACAGGCTTGCTGATCTCAATGTGTGTGTGGGTGCATGTGTGTTTGATTGGGAGAAGGACGGGTCCTCTTTGTGAAATTCCCTCCCTTTTAATCTTTATTCATGATTAATCAAGGGTGCATATTGGATTGAACATTACACAGTAACTTGATCACAGACTTCATTTCCCTAAGAAATGGAAGCAATAAGCACTCCAATGATTCAGCCGGAACCCCATCTATAAAGCGTTTCTCTCCAAGGAAATGTGAAAGATATTCGGTGATTATGTGTATGAAGACTACACAGACAAGGAATTCAATGAAGGCAAAAATTGTACATCATGCTGGTCGTTTTTTTATAGATTTCAAAATAAGTGTTGACCAGTGTTGACTGATCTAAGAGAGTCCCTGTAATTAACGATCGGCCTATGAAAAGGGAGGACAATTAACTGGATCCACTCAAGGATTCACTGTTGGGAAGGGAGATGGGGGTCAGATACGTTGCCATGACAACTGATGCATCTATGCCGTGGCTGAGAGACATCGGCAGTTTTAGAATCTGAGGAGCTCATTGGCGGAGAAGGAATTGTGCGCGTGTGTGTGTGTGTGCACGCGCACGCACGTGGACAGCCTGTCTCGCTGTGTGACTAATGGCTAGCGGTGCAGCTGCAGGACCGTGGTGGGCTGTAGGGTGGGTGCCATGGCAACAGGCGGGCAGGCTAGGGCAGGTGGCCCAGGTACCCTTCCCAACACACACACAGACACACTTCTGGCGCCGTGTTTTGTTTTCCCACCCTTCCCGTCTCCTTGACATGACGGGGGCGGCGCTCTGAGCCATTTAGAGCGCCGGGGCATCCAGCGGTGATGGAAAACGCTCCGTAAATATCTCCCAAACTCCCGACGGGGCGGCTGAGGGAAGAAGGGGGAGGGGGGGGGGCACGCTTGCCGGTGAATGGGAGGTGATGCATGACGAGTGGCGTGGTGGCGACACCCACCCACGCTCGATAATCTGCTCGCTCACGCCGGAGTGACCTTCCTGTACACAGCAAACAGGGGCCGCAGCACTACAGAACTATACAGTATAAGAACACACTCTTAAAGTACCCAGGTCATTTGAAACTATTGGGCAGCCTTTCACCAATCAGCCTGGTTACATTTCAACTGTTCCGATTACAAAACACCCGCTGGACTTCAACGTCAGTCATCCTGCTGTGAAAGCGCTAATAAGATTCTTTAATTTCAGTAAAAATCCAGCTGAGAGCAATAGTCGGGCGGTCAGGCTACAGTCAAAGTGCATGTGAGTGAAAATATATATGGCATCTTGTATTTATGTAACCAGGCCTTGTTGATTATTTACCCAAAATAGACTCAATTTAATGTCTCTCTCTCTCTCTCTCTCTCTCTCTCTCTCTCTCTCTCTCTCTCTCTCTCCTTCACAAACACACACGCATGCACGCGCTCACACAAACCCAAAACTACAGACACAAGGACTGAGCTTAAACAATGCTGACAGATGAAGCAACAGACTCTAGGAAAACTGTGAGTAATGGGAGAGTAGACCGCACACCCATCGCATTCAGATAGACATAAGTTCAGTTACACTCAGGACAATAATTAGCTACACAATCAGCACAAGATCAATCTCATCAATCTCTTGTAATGAGCCAAGTAGCGAGTCCTCGGTGTAAACCGTGCGCTAACACACTCCTTTCTGACCCTGCTGCAGGTGGGGAACCAGTCCTCATATAAAATACTAATATAGAGCACTGACAACAGATGTGCTAATTTGCCAGTATCTATTCATAAATGTGTGCCAGTCTCCCTCCCTCAGAATAAATCGCTAATTTGCGAGGGCTTCTTGTAGACGTGCTAAACTACCGCCTGACATTATGTGTGCTAATTTGTGAAGCGGGGAACCCTTTTTGTGCTAATTGCACCAAACTGTGAGTGCACATTCACAAACCTTCCACTGGTGAGGTCTCCAATGGCTCCTAGAGGCTTTTACCCATCTTGTTCTCTCCCTACTAAAGCATCAGTGATAGTTGAGAAACAGTCTAAATCAAATGTTATGTTTAGAAATTATACTTTATTAATCCCCCTTAGGAAAAATGCATTCACTGCATTTAACCCATCCCCAAAGGGAGCAGTGGGCAGCAACTCGTGCGGCGCCCGGGGACCGACTCCAGATTGAGGCCAGTGTCTGGTCAACAGCACTGACTAGAGGGTGAACCTGACATGTTTTTTTTTTTCAATAATCAATATGCATGCATACAAATTCTCACAATGCTTGCATATACTGTACCAAGACCAACACATAAAAACAAGAGGTCATGAATAAATGCGAAAGAATAATTCAAGAAATATTTTATTAATTGTTTTATACCTATATAGATACCTTATTCAAGAATAATTTTCAAGAATTTCCTGAAGATTGTGAACATACAATATTAACAAAATGCTGCATATCAACAGGATGCTTTGATATTTCTTAAAAAATCTTAAATATTGTTGTCATTCTAAAAAGACCTTTCTCTTTTTAAGTTGAACATAACCTAATGTAGCTATGTTGCTCATTATATAACTTATTGCTAAGTGACTTTACTTTTAAAAATAGCTTAGTCCTTTCATCAACACAACAGGAAACCCTTTTATTGAAATTCAAATATTTTGTCAAATTTAGCTGTAATATTTCTTCACATGGTAGCTATTATGTATTGCCATTCCAGAAGAATATATTTTATATAACCTGACCACAGAGAACACTTACAGTAGTGTGTATTGCAGTATAATATTCACCGGGCAAACAATGGCCTATGGAGGTTTTATCCACAGGTCCGTGAAGCCTTCTCGGGCCATAAGGAACAAGTAGAAAAACACCAAAATCCCCCCACACTGAAGGCAGGAGCCTTAAGTACACGCCAGAGGGGAGAAAGCAGGGCTAGTTGTGCTGCTGTTAACCTCAAAATCCCCCACCAGTCTTCCTTTCAACACATGTCTTCTTCTCTCTCTCTCCCTGAGCATTTTGTTCCCTTATCCATTTTCTCACTGCTCGCTTTCCGTCATTCTATCTAGCACACGCAGACACACACAACCTTCCTGAGTATGACTAGAGTGCGTTTCATGGCGTCTACAGCAGGTGACAGATGGTGACCTCACAGCGCTGCTCACTGTAAACTGAGTTTGAATCAAGCCTAAGCATGTGTGAGAGTTTGTAATTATCCACTGCAGGCAAGAAAAGGCATGACTCGGTCTCACTGAGGAGTAGAACCAGGCAGGCAGCATGCAGCCTACAGTACGCTGTGTGGAGGGTGTGCCGTCGTGTTTTACCCGCTGAGCTTAAAACGGTTAGTGTTTTGGTCATCCCTCGGGTCTCTGGCCCTCTAGCGACACTGGTTAGCAAAATAAATACAGAAGTGGACACAGCTGCAGTTGCAGCCTTGAAGTAAAACAAAGACAAAAATGTTTCTTATGAAGAGAACCCCAAAATGACCCCCCCAGCTCACTGTTTATGTTTGAAACACAACTGTGCATTAAACTGCTTTAGCTTGGGTGGGGTGGGAGGATGTTTCAAGACAGAACAATGTTAGTGTCAGTCATGGGTATAACTCAAATTGAGGAGTGTCCCTTTATTAAACAGTGCCCAGTACCCGATGAACAAGATGCAATGTGAACTGTAAAAAATGGAACCGCTGACAGTTTAACACATATTTTATCCCCTTTGTCTTTCTGTTCATGTTGCAATTAGGCAGTGGTAACTTATTCCTGTTCCCTCTGTTCTTGGTCATTAAAATAGCGTGTGCATCAGCCTATTGTAATGCTGAACAAAGTGACAGTAAAATTCGAGTTGCTGTCCTGTCGAGGGGAATATGTTATCTGGAGCCCGAGCCAAAGGTCAAGAATTAAGTCACACTGCGGAACTTTAATGATCACAGCTTGTCTGTTGTATGAGGGCCAGGGTGGTGCATTATGGATGAAATATAGATGGATATTTGGATGGATAGAAAATAGCTGTAGCAGCGTGTCTTTCTTCTACATATACTGTATTTTTCAATGGGTTAGGCTAAGCTTTTTTACATGCTTTACCAATGAGGCTTATTATTACAATAACTAGAAGTAAAATAATGAAGTGATGGAATTAACGCAATAGCAATAGATTACAACACTCCACATGGAAAAATAAGAAATGCAAAGAAACGAAAATATAACAAACAAAAGAAACATACATCATGTTTCTTTACATTACAAGGGCACAGATGACATCATAATGTATGATCTAATGACAATTAATTAACTGAGAAGGACAGATGAAAACACTGAGACGCAAGGAGACTTAGAGGACAAAGACCAAGAAAATTATGAAAAATCTTTTTCTACATTCTGGATGTAGATATCACAACAAATACCAGCCTTCCAGAGGGCAAAAACCTGTGGTGCTGAACCGTTTTTGAACCCAGTAGAGAAATGGGAGAGAAAATAATATATAATAGCATATTAGCAAACAACAAACACAACAAACATGACTAACACTAACACTAATGCAGTCATTGACGCAAGATTTAATTTGAGTTCACTGAGAGGAAGGTGCAGAAGAGATGCTGAGAAGGGGAGGGGAGGGGGGGGGGGGTGTAGAGAATAAAAGAGGTCACTGGTGGCATATAAAGGACACTCAATTAAACGACAGAATGGATGGCCCATTAGCCATGAACGGACACCTGCATCAGCCCCTTGTGCACTTACCACTCCAGGGAAGGAAAATGTCATCTTATGGTTATAGGGTTCATCTGTCACCCAGCAGCCATGGCTGGATCTGATAATTGTAGCCATGGGTTCAAGTCAATATAAGGTACAGTTAACGACAACATTATGTGTCAGTTCCATAGCTTGCTTGCTCGCTGAATACACCCAGTGCATTTCAATACATTTGATTTTGCTGGACTTGCGTCAAGATCAAGGAGCCTGTTGAATCAGTGGCAGAGTGTTCATTTTTGTATTTTTCACATATGTTCACACCTGGCTGGCAAAGAACTTAACACCCTTTTGTCATGTCTGAAGTCAGAAAGACACAGTGGGTGTGAGTCCCTGCAAGTGGCAGCTGTGTTTGGGAGGCAGAAACTATTGAATGCTCTTACGTCTCTCCAAAATAAAAAGATTGCAATGGGCCAAATGTTCTAGATCGTTTCAGATGGGAAATCAATATAAGCCTGTCCCAGTGCACCTCGATGTGTTGTATATGTGTGAGGATATCTGTGTTTGTGTGTGTGTGGGGCAGTTTAAATCCACAGAGCTAGTTACATATTTTCCCGTAAGAGCAACTAATGGCATTGGGTAGCTAACATTGTATTCCTCTCTGGGCTCTTAATGTACAGTATGTTAGCTAACGTGTACATGCTCCCTCCTTCATTCAGCGACAGTTTGCGTAGCCACAGTGGTCTCCCAGACAATGGAGTGTCGCACTGATTCAAAGGACATGATGTAAGTATGCCTTCCTGAGGACATTTCAGCGTGTCCTTGGTTTACTTGCATGCAGATGTTCAGCAAGCCATCTGTCAATGGAATGGAAGGGGGTATTCTGCCTCTTTTTAGACTCATATTTTCCATGTCAGAATGTTTGTGTGTTGGATACATACAAATCGCAAGCTATACACTGCATGCATGCATACCTTATCTATATGTTTTTCCATAGAAAACACATGAATTCTATGTTTTTAATTTGTAAAAGAGTCCAAATTCACAAACGAGCTTCAAACCTATACAAAAGATGGTCATAGTTGATGATGCTTTCTGCTTGGCAAGCAGGCGAAATATCACAGCAAATAATTACAGTAAATATTTCACATCCACCGCTAATTATGACTATCAGGAGCTGGAGTGATGACCCATTGACAAGCTTTGCTCTTTCCTCATCCAAGCAATTAGCATCCAGTTTTAATTAGCACCACTAACCCATCACGCATTTGGAAGGCCTCCCTTGGTAAACCCATGAGTGTAACATGTGGCTGTCAGCTGAAAGAATATCTTCTTGTTACATAAACACTAACATCTATAACGTGCGTGAGAAGCTCTGTCTGGATAAATGGGTTCCAAGCACAGTGTAAATACTATATTTAATGCATGAGCTGATTCAAGCACTGTAGGCCTATTGAACACCTCTGTCTGCTTTGACAGATCTATGGGCAAAAAGACGACCAGGCACGGGGGTAATTCCTGAGATCAAGAGTGTGTTCTGTTGTCCCCGCAGCACACAGCTGTTTGAAGTCATCATTAATTCACAGCGACATGCTTTATTAATGTAGTCCCACACACATCCAACATTCATATAGACATTTGCTCTATTTCTTTTTGGGTGAACTTATTTGCAGTATTAAAGATGGTAAGACTTGATACATGTAGCAATTTATTAATTTAATTATTTATGTTAGTGAGTCTTACATCCTATGACAATAGAGAGCACCACAGTAAAGCATGGCTATAGCTACAGTCATTTCAAGCTAACATATATATTATATAGACATTTTGTTGGTTCCCCAACAGACAAATTAAGTAACAGTAATATTTTTACCTCTCCGGGAACCATCACCTTATCGTGCTGGACAGGTTTGGGTGCCCCTATGAACCTGAGGGCTGTGTTGTCTGGACCCCCATGAAAAACTTAAAAAGAAAAGGAGTTACCCTGCCCGGAGGAAGCCCGGGGCCCCCATCTGGAGCCAGGCCCAGAGGGAGGGCTCGCCGGCGAGTGCCTGGTGGCTGGGTTTGCCACGGAGCCCAGTCGGGCACAGCCAGAAAAAGCAACGTGGCGACTCCATCTCCATCCTATGGGCCCACCACTCGTGGGAGGAACCAAGGGGGTCGGGTGCGCTGCCACATGGGTGGCAATGAAAGTTAGGGGCCTCGACGGACCAGACCCAGGCAGCAGAACCTGGCTCTGGGGACGTGGAACTTCACCTTGCTGTGGGGAAAGGAGCCAGAACTTGTGCGGGAGGTGGAGCGCTACCATTTAGATCTGGTGGGGCTCTGGTGGGGCCCTACGCACGTCTTGGTTCTGGAACCGTTCTCCTGGATAGGGGATGGACTCTATTCTACTCTGGAGTTGCCCAGGGTGTGAGGCGC
>JAODOY010033129.1:0-21765 GCA_025399855.1 Forbesichthys papilliferus | reverse complement strand
TCTCTCTCTCTCTCTCTCTCTCTCTCTCTCTCTCTCTCTCTCTCTCTCTCTCTCTCTCTCTCTCTCTCTCAAATTTTCTCTCTTGTCTCTACTAAATTGTGTAAGCCCTGGGGTGATGTTCCATACAAAATGTCTCACATGCACACATGCACACATACACACAGGCACATGCACGCGCATACACACACAGTTGTCACAGTCACATGGAACACTGACAAGCCTGGGCAAAAGACACACAAAGCCATTTTCTTTCTTGAAATTCCTGCCATATATCTAAAATAAATAGGCATAATGTACATTTAGTGGCACACTACAGTGAAATAAATGTGCACCTGGACTAATTTGCAGCAAAATGGCAAAGTAAAAAATGTCATGCTTCATATCCTGCAGGGCCTGCACTAGTGTTCGGACTGACTGCAGTGTTTGCAAGGCGTGCCCTCATTTATTGACATTGCTCACTTTCTCTGTATATTTTATGTGAGGCCGTTACGACAGGCACTCTTTACAAATTGTGAAAAAAATGTAAGAACTTTGACAGAACTAGCATACTGGACAGAACTTTTCTTTTCAAGAGACCCAAGGGAGAGTTTTTTAGAAATTGAATCCAACACACCCAGCATTGTTTATTAGTCATCATTAATTCTCTGTGCGTGGTAATGGCTGGTAGCATCAGGCACAAATTAGGAGGAACTGGAGAAGTGATCATGTTACAGCATGGCTGGGCTTACATAAAGCACATGCTGCGTTTGCTTGTGAAAAGATTAGACAGGGTGTTCCTCCGTTTACTGCCCACAAATCAGAAATAGGACACTGCCTTCCTACATGCACGTTTAGTGTTTAGAAACAAACACTATAGTATCCAATCAGGGGTCACGCACAGTTGTTTCTACCTTTTCATTTGGGAAGACCGGTTTGTATATTGACTACATGGCAAGTCACACAAATAAATGCATGCATGAACGCGCACACACACACACACACACACACACACCCATGCACCGTAAAGTAAATGCAATAAAGCATTAGAGGAAATGAAGCACAATGGGCCCACAGGGACTAATGTAGAAAATAACTGATTAGACAGCTATTCACCCTGCACTTCTCTAGATGACACCGGCCCTTGTCCAGATGGGCCACCGAGAGAGGGCTCGGCCATGTCTGTCAGACACCCTGCGGAGCCCCACCCCCTAACTGCTAGACCCTGCAGGCCTTGGTGGCAGTCTGCAGAGCGCCCAGGACCACCTTACACAGTGGGAGACGACCTGCTCTCCGAGGACGAGAGAGACGTGGCAACAGACACAATGCGTTGCTACACACATACCCTGCTCGGTGTTCTTCGTCACGGTATGTTGAACTGCCTGCATGGCTGGTCTGCTATAGTATTATGTCCCTATGGTATTGTCGCCCCTAGTTGCCACGCTATTTGGAACCAAAGAAGCAATACAGAAACTTCACTTGTTGCAAAAGCTGGGATGTTAGTATTATTAGTGGAGTATTTCAGCAAGGCCCAAACATTTCTAAATGTACTTCCCAAAAACATTAGCTATGCAGTTTATTGCTCATTAGCATTTTGTATCTTACATTATGCAGTGACATAATAGAATAACTGTATACTCGTTTAATTTATGTTATTTCCCCACACATTTTGCCCATAACGTTGCAACATGAAACACACTAATGTAAAAAGCTTCTCTGAATAAATACTGCACTGTACAAGCTAGCGCTGTTATTAGCATAATTAAAGCTGTCTCTTCAGTACGTCTAACACCATTAATAGACACGAGTATAGCCCTTTGCCCCAAACATGCTGCATGTGTGTCTGTATCATGTATTATCACCTGCTGGCAATGGGGGCAGGCTTAAAGGCAGGGTGGGCAGGGTGGGTGGGCAGGGTGGGTGGGTGGGTGGGCAGGGGGATACAGCATGCAGGACCATATGGTCCCTGGCTGTAGTGCTAGCTTGGCTGTGTGAGCTCAGCCTCTTCGTTTTGGGAAATATCACAGAATAACATCAGTTAAAGAGCTACTGAACTTCGAAGCCCTCAACTCTGTAGCTTTCTTAGAGCTGTGGATTTCAATATGAAGAACTCCGACCATAGCAAGCTTGCAGTCACAAGCCCGCTTCTCTAATCTAATTTGGGCTACCACCACTTTCACTCTCTTGGCTCTGTGAGCTCGGCTTGGTGCACTGAGCTTGTCACACTAGCAGGTAATGGACAATGGCAGCTGACGCAACATGGAAGTCCCGTAGCATGGAGGTCTGGCTCCTTTACCAGTGACTACTCCCGTCAGACAGAGAGCGTTTTGCAGAGACGATGGCATCCAAGCAGATAATTTGCACACATGTTCTAATGATTCATGTGTGGGCTTTGTCCAAATCCCTTTTGTGATAATTAAGGAAAAAACATTTCACAATTGCTCATTTGCTGAACGTCTCGTAAATTAGGAATAACATATGCATTATTTTCTTAGTTTAAATGTCAGCAGTTATTCTTAACTATTCATATTCTAATTTAGTTGTTTAAATCCTGGACACATATTGTAGATTAATGTATCAATGCATTATATTTTGTTCTCTCTTCAGGCAGCAGGAAACTCATTAAAAAACATAACAAAAATGCCTAGAAATGTATGACCTTCAAAAAGGAGTTTTTAATCCCAAATGTTTGATTCTAATCACACAATAATGTTATGCAAAGTATATCTGTCACTAGGTCTCTCCTACTTTTTATTACACATCTAATTAGATGCTAAATTAATATTGCCAAAGAAAGACAAGAGAGAGAAATTTCCACTACATACAGTAATTTAAGGTAAAGTTCCCACTAATAATGGTTTATGGATTAGTCATGTGCAAGTCATCCACACAACACACACACACACACACACACACACACACTCACACACAGAACACATCCACACTCACAGTTTTCTCTGGCATGATGGATGTGTCAAACAATGGCCGCCAAGTCTGCCGCTTTGGACAAAAGAGGAAGAAATTAGAAAAATGGAAATGGTGATTCAGTGCTGTTATAAAAGCTGAGGCGCGACACGCAATGCCAGTGTGAAAACCCCATTCAGACCGACTTAATGCACCATGGAACTCAAACCAAACAAAACGCAGAAACAAAACACAGTCCATTCAGTGTTCCCAGTGCCTTGCTACCCCCAACCCACCTACTGTTGGCTGCGATGTCTGGCTTATACATTCAAGACTCAAAACCACATTGCCATCATTGAAATCTTTCTATGTAACCCAAGTTTCGCTAGTTGGCTATCTAAGATCTAAATCTATATACAGCTTGATAGATAGATAAACACATGAATAAATGTATTGTATGCATGTATTGTATTTTCCTTCACATGCACACACATGCACACACATGCACACACACATCCATTTAAAGTGACCAAACCACATTTATTTATTTAACATTATAGTGCAAGTGCAGATCTATTTAAGATTACTCACTGATTGCTTGGAACAGTTTTGATATAGTTTGTCATATTTTAGATGTATCTTTATCTTTACATATTGCGTTATGAAGCTTCAACTTCAGGTCCCAGCCCACACCTTACTGTGTGTGTTCCATAACTCCATAGCAGTGCTATTGTCTGGGTGTGAGGGTTTTATGCTCCTGGATAACATCCAGAGATAATAACAATATTTGGTACAACTTATGCTTCAACGAGCTGCTGAGCTGCATCCAACATTTATCTCGTGGAAATTACAACAAGTAAACAAAGAGAAAGCAAGCTTTTGAGCTTTTGCCCCTGCAACAGTGAGCTCTTTGGCTGTTTAAGCAGTATGACCGTAGCTTTCAAAAATGGAAAAGCAGGTTAGAAGGTAGAAGAACATGCACACCTCACATTGGTGGATTATATGACAGCATTCAGGACACTGCCTATTAGATTAACAGTCAGTTTACCATTTTGCTTCTCAAACTAATAGAGATTACATGGGCCAATAACATGTGCCAATAAAATTAACGTTTAACACCAAAGTATGAACATTTAGTTAAAGATGAGAACCTTATTAAATATTAATAACATATAAAAGCTCATATTAAAGCAAACATATCCTGCACCACTACACTAGGTGCCCATTCATAACTATACACAGTATGCCTTTGCCCACAGTACTCATAACCACCTTCAGGAATCCTTACACATGACTGAAGCGTGATGAATAAATATTGCATCTTTCAGTTTATATTGTAGTCTTTCAGTTTCATCTTTCAGTTGACATTACCTGTCACACAAGCTTCGTCAAATGTACAAATACACTCCCCATGGTGATGGACAGAAGGAACAGAGAGAGAGAGAGAGAGAGAGAGAGAGAGAGAGAGATGGAGAGAGAGAGAGCTGACTGACCAGATAGTATGACAACAGTGAATGAGAAGAAAGAGCTCATAGTGACACAGAGGGAGACAGCGTTATGAGGATGATACATGTCTAGTGGAACAACATGTTTTGTCTTTCTTAACTTAAGGCGTTTGTAGCAGGCTGTCAGTTAAACAACTGTGTTTTACCTATTATTACTGACTGCAAAGACCCTACAGGCATATGTAATAATGCCAACCCGTTAGGGCTAAATAACACTAATGAATGACTCCAGTGACATTTCATGAAGAAGATTCAAGAGGCTTTGTGAGTACCACAGGGGTTCTGAGGCATGCACCACATTGCCATGATGGATAATCAATTTGGTATACATTTCTGAGATTGACTATTTCCCTTGCAAGCTGCATTTTCAATCCACCCAGCTGGGTCGCTGAACAACAGATCTGCTACAGTAGCCACATTGTGCGATATCTCAATTGAGTAAGAATGCTTGAAAAAGAAAACAGAACAAGGCTAGCAATTTTACACCCCTATTTTATAACATTATGATGCTAAATACTAGCAGTATACCTACAGTATATAGATTATGTCAGTGGTATGCTTACACAATACAAATACCCCTTACAAAAACATTTTTAAGTATATCTACAGAAATAAGAATATATAGATGTATTTTTATTTATAATATTGCAAAATTACACAGCCAAGATAATACAAATAATTTAAAAATTCCTATTAAATAAATAAAGCTCCAGAACTATATGCACTGACTGTTTTTATAGGCCTGGCACATTTAGTACATAGCATTTTCATTATTTTTACAAATATCCTACATAGGTTTGTTGAGAAACGCCATACACTCAATTGGCATACAGTATTTAGTGTGGCGTATTATGCTAACATATTGTTAAAGAGTTCCAGAGATGTAGAAACACAGACAGCTTGCTTGCTTGGGCTATCTTTATGGTGAAGGAAGCCACAGGACTATACAAACAAACATCTTCTCCATCCAAAACAATTACCATAACCTGTGTCTTTTTAACATGTGCAACATAAACTCCAATCTGTTTTCTAGCAAAACCCAAAAGCGATAGCAATACTGTAACGCTGACAGAGAGCTGCAGCCCAACTGCTGCGCAACAAATGGATGTTGAGAGAATGAGGAATCAGGCCGCTAAAGTCACAGTTGACGTAAAACACATTAAACACTGACATTTTGCTTTTGAGTCTTTAGCAAGCCATAAACAGAGGAATGGAAAGGATGTGAACGAAGCCGGTCTGACACCAACGGGTAGAATTTGGCACAAACATACATCTCCACTTCCTACGCACTTACAAGTACAGCATATATGACACTTCATTCCAATAAAACTCACTCTTAAACACACATACACGCACACACTGTAGCTAATTTATATAACTCATTTTTTCCCGGCTTATAAACAAGGGGAAGCTGAACAAGAGCCCATGGTGTGTGTGACATACAGCACACTAAAGCAGACTGCCTCCAGTCTTTCCAGAGGTGGGAAGGAATAGAATGTAGCCAGTACCACTTAATTTATGCTACAATATAAATTAATGGATGCTGACAACTCAATCATTTTTTTTAGAGGCTGCGGATAATAGTTATAATTATCAGCCAAGGAATTAGATAGTCAGTGGTTGAGGCAATAGGCCAGTACACTGCGCACGTACCACACGTTGAACACTTGAATGTGCCATGCTTTAGCCCACTGGCCACCTTGCTTGTAAATGTGATATATTGTTTATCTTATTAATCACGTTGTGGTTGTAGCAAGCTAGTGCAATGACTGGTTGCCAGCAGTCTCACCCTCTCTATCTGCCTTCCACCTATATCACCCGTGTGAGAGTGGAACATCCTTCCTGAAGCAGACATAGGCCTGACAGAAAAAATAAAGGGCTTGTCTATATACACCTGCCTACTACGGAAAGCCTTCAGCCTTGCCGAATTCAAATTCTTTACCTGTCGCCATTTAGGGGAATGGTAGGTAATCGATAGCTATTACAAATGCTAGCCAAGTAGACTAGTGAGGGATTCAGTAGCCTATAATAAGGTAGACAGCAACATCCTGCATTGTCTCCGCCACGTGACTAACCTCATTAGGGATGTTTAGATGGCTTTACACACACTCCAATGTGCAAAGCCACATAAAGACTTTACTAGAGTCGTGTCAAGACAGCCGCACGCTAAAGACTCTTAGTAACCTCTGAAGTATGGCACTTTGGTGCCTCTCTCTTCTCTCTTAGTTTAAAGCAGCTCCGACTCTATTAGGGCAGGCAGAGGGCTGCGGAGCGCAAATGCTGCCCTCTATGGGTGGAAAACGTAAATACAGGCTGCTGGTGTGATTTTGCACTACTGCTGTGTCATGGCTGGAATGAATAGAGAGGTGTCGGCGTATTTCAGGTGTTAATTAAGCTAATTAACAAGCGTACCTAGCTAAAGTGGCAAACACAATCTCCTGCTTGCGGTGTCATGAAGCAGCAGCTTCAGCAGAAAAACATTTTAACCCTTGGTCTAGTTGTGAGTCATTTGCTCTGTGGAATGCCAGGCATCTGAGCCGTGTTCACATATCATTTTCCTACTAGTGGAAAATGCTTTAAATCTGTCACAGCCCCCACACACACGCACACGCACGCACACACACACACACACCAACCCGCAGCACACAGCTGTGGCGAGCCAGTTTACGGTCATGCTCCATACCTTTCTCACGCCAAGTTCAATGCAGCGCAAAAGAAAGGCACTGTTGATCTTTGCATTCTCCTCAGTAACCCACAGCTAGGGCTATAACAACAACAACGGCAACAAGGTAGACACGCACAGTAGGTGGGAATTCTAGTATTAGTAGTATTAATAGTATCAATAGTTTTATAACAAATAATAGTAGCAAATGGTCCTGTGTTTTCATTGTATCCCTTCGTCCTCTGGTGGTGTTTGTGGGGGAGGGGGGCTCTGCTGCTCTGCCGTGCCCCCCCACCCCCACCAGAACCTGTACCTGCAGCCCTTGAGATATGTGCCGTGTACGGTTCCACCCATCCACTCAGATGGCCTGTCATAACTGTAGTGAATATGCCGGGGATGAGCTGCTGCAGTTGCCAAGTGACCCGACTGAGAGCCGGGAGCATAAAAGCATGGATGGAAGATCTCCATCTCTGAAAAACATTCATTTCCATGTCAAAGCAGAGCCAGGCAGTCGTGCTGTGGTTTTACAGGCCAACATCAAATGTTGCGCATGGAAAATCACTACAGACGGAGCGCAGGGAGGGAACGCTATTCTTTTAATGTGAGGGGGGAGTTTTCTAGGGCCTGCTGAATTTGAGAGTTTGTCACGTTGCCCGACGTTAGATTCAGTCCAATTACAGATACTGCCCGAGGGCCTTTGAGCAAATAACGGAACCCCTACCTGTTCCAAGGACATAACTTTAGGCTGCCCCCACATCTTTGTGTAAAAGCTTTCTCAGAGGGATTTGAGAAGAAAAAAGCCAATACTTACATAACACGCTTTATTTTTAAATATTTCAAACAAAGAGGAGAGGAGAGCATGCTATGTCAACTAAGTGATGTGACATGGCAGGACATGAATATTTACGTCATAAGCCAATCCACAGGTGACCTTAATCAAGCGTACTCAAGGACGTGACACACACTGCTGCTATATATTGGCAACATATGCTTTGCAGCATGTATCTAGAGCCGAATGCCTATTATCCAATTTTTAAGAAGAAAGAATTTCACTGGCGTTATTGAAACACAATGACACAACTGTAAAAAAAAAATCACATTTGTGTTACAATGATGGGAATCAAAATGATGGTGAATGTGGGAGATACCCAGCAACACCACAATGCAAATGTGGCTATTTTGCATATTGTGCTGAGAAGAGATGAAGCAAATTCCCCCTTCCAGTGTCATGAAGGCTGCATAAATTCCCTCATTAGTGTTGTGGGATTCAGGTAGCAGAACAAAGGCCTTCGCTGGCTGCTTCTTCTTCTTCAGCCCTGTCATCCGTAACACAGTGCTAACACGGGCTTGTGAAGGGCTGAGTGGAGATCACTGCAGAGTATATGCAAAAGCCTTACCAGCAGGCTCACGATGTAGGTATCTACTTCTTAGCTCTATTACTGAGCTTTAACACATTCAAACTGAAAACGACTGCAACACACATCTCAATACATTAAACAGTATTTATACTTTGAAATGGTGCCAATGATAAGAGAGTGTATCTGCATGAATGCTTCTCATCCCCATTGCATGCCCACAGGAGCAGCTGTGAGAATGCAGCAGCAGCCATTTTCCTTTCGGCATGCTGAACACTCGTCACGTGTCATGTTAAAGAGATCCAATTTTAAGTGTTCGGGGCAAGGAGGTCATTGTGTGCACCTGTAAATGTTCCCACGGCTTTGTGCTTTGGAAATATCAAAGAACCATATCGATACAATAACCCAGCTGGATTAGTTTTGTTGGGCTATCCTTTATAAGTTGTTCAGAGTGGAACAATAATTGTTTCTGTATAGGGCAAATGGTAAAATATGCAAACTTGTGAGATCTGAGTGGAGTAGAAATGAGTGTGAGTCACAGCATTTAACAGGCACTTTCATCCATAGCGACCTACAATTTGTCAATATATTAGACATACATTTGTCAATTTATACGTAACACTCAGTCATCATATGTAAACACATTCTGTTAGAATAATGAATTGATCTAATATTGACTCTGAGAGAGAGCAATGAATGACAGATATTGTCTTGGAGTAAATACAGATTATCACCAATAAGGGATCAAGTAATGGGAGTGCTATGAGTGGCTGAGAAACCCAGGTGGATTCTAGAGACGTGTGTTGTGGAACAGCCAGGAAGCTTATTCTGCCATTGCTCCACGACAGAGCTCTTTCAATTCATGTTCAACAGCCGTTTCAGTCAGACACAGCGAGGAGTGTGCCTCTAAGATCAATACGTCCTGTCCAAAACGAGATACGGCCAGCCATGCCCGTGTACTGCATGTCTGTGGAACAGCACGCTAGTACTACTGCATGCTGTTGTTTGCTAAAGCAGGGACAATGGGTCAGGTCCAACGTGCATGTGTGCCCTCTGAGATTCACGTGGAAAGCCTCAATTCTGTGCGGTGAACAGCAAAGAGGATAAAGCCACCATGAAAATGGCTTTGATTCAGGGCCAGGGCAGTTAATCCAAATGACCTCGGCCACAGCTCTCCTAACACCCATGCACCTGTCGGTTTGGACCAGGCTCTGAGTGGGAGCTCCAGCAGCCAGCTGTATAACCATTACATGGTAGAGGAAAGGAAAATGTTTAGGAAAGTGATGGAACGATAAACGCATACTTAGAGTAGTAGAAATATCTGGAGATATGAGATACATATATTCCCCCAAAAGGTCTCGAACAATATATGAGGCAAAAGATGTGAAAATCCCTTCTTGTAAATGTTCTCTTTTGAGAGAACAGGTGGGCTTGTACCATCTGCCACTCTGTGAGCGCCCGTCAAAACCTTAATAAAAACATCATCCTTAATCCATGAAGGTATGGGAATTTAGGGATTCTGAGAATATCGCCCAGCCGCAATAAGAAAAGGTTCTTTGTGGCGCTTCCTGCTGAGTGCTGAAATAACGCCTTTGAGGACCTGGAACTCCAGGAACAGAGATGAGAGAAGCAAGCTACAAATGTGAGCGATAAGAAACCCAAGGTGTGGAGATCTGAGGTGAGGCTTTAGAAAAGACAGGACACAGACATTAAAGCATAGAGAGAAGCCAACAACACTGTGCCTAAGTTGATTTGGTGGCTATGGCAACAGGCTGACAAAGAAAGCAAGAAAAGGGCCAGGCAAGACGATAGATAGGCGACAGAGATAAACGCAGACATGTAGGCCATCCGTCCTGAATGAAAACCTACGGATACACACAGAGCTAAAATGAAAACCGACCGGCCCAGACCACATCCATCTGTTAAATCTGAATGTGTGAACCTTTCATTGCAGATCTCTGCTTGGATGAAAGTATTGATTTTTAAATCTTTCTGGAGAAGCTGTCAACTACTGCCAGAAAAAGGATGTGGGGAGAAGCGGGAAGTGTTCTCTATTCTCACCTCCTGCTAGGAAAAAAGGCTACATTCGGGGATGACATTTAATAAGTGAGTGTTAAGCCAGCATTCTCCCTTGACAATGGGCGTGATAGTCATGGAATACAGTTTCGTTAAATTAGTATAACACTTTTTGTTATCATTAAAAGCTGATTGGACAGGAACTCTAGGTCGTGGGAAAAAATGAGCTGATTCTATATTGTTCATACTGCTGTCTTACTTTATACTGCTTATTTATATATACTGCTGGGTTATTCACAGGTATAGCGGAACTTGACCAAATGTACACCTGAAGAGGGACGCCTCCTTAATGCGTGCTCTCTCACTGTCAGTAGAATGGACAACAATGCTAACAATCGACTTGCATTGTCATAGAGCCTCTATCCCTCAGTCACACGCACACTTCAGCATGTCAGTTAATGCATGCCTGCAGTTTGTGTTTTCGATATGATATGAGAAGTCAGCGTTCTCAAGAATGACCAACCTTTCATTCTCAAGAGAGTCACAATAGTACAATGCATTACTTGCAATATGAGCACAGGGATGCCCTGCCTGCTGTTCGTTGATGGTGGCCGTGATCACAGGGTTTTCTGGTGTTTGCGGCATGCAACAAACTGGTCATGAAAGCCAGCTCTGAGCCGGGACATTCAGTAGCAGATGGGTAGGATTACGTTCAATGTTAACTCCATTTTAGAAATGTCCTCTCACTTAATCTATGGGCTCGAGCAACTAAGCAGCACCTTAAGTCGCTGGCTCATCTTGTTTCAAGTGTTCTTTAGTGCCGACAGATACAGCTATAGCAACTATAGCGACATGGGTACTGTGGCCTGGCTGTCACCTCTATTCGGGAACGCTTATTCATTCTTCTATATATGTGCACAGTGCACCTAATGAAATGATTTGTGCATAACAAGATGGGCTATCAGGTCTGTGTTGCCAACCCTTTTTGCTCCCTGGCTGATGTAGTGGCCAATGATGGTACTACAGACCAATTTAGCCCAAAAGTCTATTGCAAATTGATTGCCCATAGAAAACACACAGCTCTAAAATGCTTATAAACATGGTTAGAAAAACATTTCGGTGTGAGATAGAGTTTATGAAAGATTGCTGTTCTGAGTGACATCATCACAAAGCGCACGCGTGGATGTGTCCATGTGCACGAGGCAAGACGAGCATTGTCCCTCGGATACGCTGGGATAGCAGTGCATTTACTCTTTACTCGGTAAAGACGATGGAAACTGCTATTCATGATGTCATCATAGATCATTCTACCTTTGAAACGGTGTAACTCTCCATCTAACATCTATCTGTATGTGGATTAAAACATATTTTTTATATAATTTATATATTCATATTTTTTGTATTTGATTTGTATTTTTTGTATGTCATACAATATATTGTATAGTTAGTAAAGTGGACCTTTTATAGCCCATGTTTCTGCTCCACAGATTAGTTACTGTAAACAAGTCATCAAGGGAACAGTTTTTGCTAACCTTGTGTACAGCATCCTCTATGCAAATTAGTATGCATGTGTAAATGTATAATTAGCGTTTTTCACTAAAGCAATTCATCTCTTACATCTCTTACAAAGCAATTCTCATTGCTGAAACTGTGTACATAGTGTTTTTACATTTAATTGCATTATAATAAATTACCTAGCAAAGATTAAACTTTCAAATGTTCAAATGTTCATTATTCAAATAGGATATCTCATAAAACCTTCCATGATCAACCCGCCCACAATAACTAATAATTGACTAGGAATGGAAACATGTTGTATTGTTGATATTGGATGACATGTGTGGTATGTTATTCACTGCTAGGGCTGGACAATAATTAAATATCAATATATACCACAATATTTGTTTTTTCAATAAAGGTGATATGATTTTTAAACTAATTTCCGGTATTTTGATAAGATTTGTCACTGAATGACGGGCGCAGCAGTCAGCAGCTGTATTCAAGGTGAACAGAAAGAATAGAAACTATGTGGGTGATGACTTGCACTACAGACACACATCCAGTGCAAAGCAATATGGGCTGATTTCACATGCCAAACAATTTGAACAGAAACAGAACAGAAAGGCTTAATATTAGGTATGTTGTCAGCTTCCTCCGCTAACACAGTCAGTAATGTCTTCTGTGAAACTTGGCTGCGTCTAATTTTTGGGACCACAGTGCTAGTCACACGCACACCAGAACGCTACTGACACTTTGGTAAAAGGTGAACATTTATTTGTATGTTTTTTATGTCTAAAATATTAGAGTTTCATAGGAGGTTTTACATTTTTAAGTACTCAGTTTTATGTATTATTAGCAGTTATTCTGAGGATTATATTGTTCATATCGATATTGGAATTATACTGTATCGACCAAAATTATGAAATATATCATGATATAAATGTTGGCCATATCGTCCACCCCTATCCCCTACATATTTTTTAAAGGTCAAAAGTTGTTCCCAGTCTGGGGACACCTTTTTACACATTTTAGAAATATAAATCCAGTGTTATTTGTTAGAAATGTCATTATCAGTCAGCAGTGACTGAAATGATGTGTGAGAATGTCAACCGATAATGAGGTCTTGCAGAGCCAGCTTTTACCTAAAGACTTGGACAAAGTGTTTACTGACTGCATCAAGACCTACCTACTTGACCGGAGATGTATATTAATTTACATGCACGACGACTAACTACTGTATGTTGAACAAATCGGACATTAAACTTATACAGATTAATTCACTGCAAAACAAAATGACACCAGTCTGACTGTATACAGAGGTCTTTTATAATAATTGGATTATTACTCAATAAAACAAATTCTATATGAAAGCACTGCGCTTACATCTTGCCAGAAGTACGTATATGGAGTCTTGTGAATGCAACAGCAAATAATTAAACTTCATGCACTTCCTGATAGTGCTGCCATGTCATATCAGACATGCAGCACAAGGCGTTAATGGGGCATAACAAAGGATGACTATCGGAGGATATCTGAGTAATCGTGGCCTTTTTTCCCTGATTGGTCCATCAAATCTTTGGTGACTGTCAATCATATCAATGCACTTGCACATCTGCATGTTTGTCTATGGGCTTCGCACTGGCAACCCAACAGGCTCCATCGGGAGGGAGGGAGAGGAAAAAGGGTGGAAAGGGTGGGTGTTTGGCTTATTGATTTACAAAATTATATATTTTTTGGCTACTGCAACTAGCTCTTGTTGCAACGCTCAAATCATACCGCAACGTTAACTATACCCGCATTGATACTGATTGGCTGGTGTTTCACTAGCCTGCTGATTGAGAGTTCCCATGCAAAGTGAATCATTTCATAGATGTGGAACTTAGTAAAGTGTAATTTAAAACTGCATTTACTGTACCCGTAAGTACCTTTTTCAAGTATATGTACATTTCACAGTAATGTATCCCACTCTTGATATATGTGTGTGTATAGATTAACAATTTAGAATAGCCACAGTGAGCACTATCAATTTTCACTTTTTCATTTAGTGATATCTACCCTCTCCCACACATCCTTTTAAGGTACATAATCAGGTCAGCCTTCCAGGTAGTTTGTTCAGGAAATATTAATAAAGTATGCTGATATTATGGTGCAGCAGTTATGTTACTGGGTTTTTTGCCAAAACAATTCCAATGTGTTGGTGACAAATGCAACAGACTGTTTTTTTTTTACAGTATTTATGGAAATTATTACTAATCTGGAGCAGCCCTGTAAAACAAATACTGTATTGACAAGGTTAAGATCTGTATGCCTTGTGGAGTTCTATAATCTATAGCCACATTATGAGGAATTATATTGAATTGTTTAACTTCTGCCAGGGTAAAAAGCTGACTGAAAGAACAAACTCTGTTAAAGAAAACATGACACTCTCATACCCTAGTCAACTGCACACTATAGCCCTTTCTTTACCTAAACTCCAATCTTCAGTAATAAAATAAATGCAGAGACATAACTCTGACACTAACATTCTGTCTGTCCCGTGGTCTCTGTCTTGTTTAATTCACTTAATGCCCTGTGTTTCCTATAGTCTCCTTAGTTCCACCTGTGTCTGAGTAATCAAGTTACATGTGTCTCACCTGCCCCTCGTTGTTGATGTCCAATGGTTTGTCTTCCTGTCTTGTGTAGATAAGCCCTAGTATCCCCAGTCCTTTGTCGGTTATTGTCATTTGTGAAAATGTGTTCCTGTGTTTTTTGTTTAAACTTAGTTAATTATGACAGGCAGCAAAACAGCAGCTTATGACAAGAGCAGGGACAGGGAGAGATGACACTAAGTAGTGATGGCCAATCAGAGGGTTTTGTAGATGTGTCCAAATGTCCATCTAACTTGACCACCCTGCATACATTCTCTAGGTGTTACTAAAGGTGCTACTGAAGGAGTGTGATGTGTTAAAAAACAAGCCCGTCATTGTTGCCGCACTGCTTTTCTTCTGCACGATTGATCCAGTGAGTGACCCACGGTCGTGTATCCACATGTCCTGTACTTTACCATGTGTCTCTGCTCATTTACTGGGCTGCATGGGAATGAGTCGTCTCCAATTAAGCCCATATGATACATATTACTTAAATACATGATTTCAAATGTATTATCTCAACTAATAATGTAGGTGTATAGCAGTACATAATATATAATGTAAGCACATTCTGTATATAGCAATGCAAGATATTCTCTTTATTCTATGTGTTAATGCAGGGTAAGTCAGAATCTGTTATGAGTCTGTACTCCTGTGACGTCTCATGAAAGAAACAAAACCTAAATAAAATAGCAGATGCTGAACTACTTATTAACAACAGTGCAACTTCGAATAAAGATCACGGTAGCCCATATGAAGTTGTAAAAATTCAGCATAAATGGGAAAGACTATCATACAGCCACATGGCTGGCATACCTGATAATAATATTAATGATTATATCATTGCTTGCGTGATATTTAACACCGCCAGAGCACAGAGGGAGCTAGTAATATACAGTCAAATAAATTGACACGATTGTTATTGACTTCTATTCCAGTCAAAGAAATGGCTGCACCTCCGTCAACGTTAATACTGGCTTATGTTCTTCTTGTATGGAAATCTAAGTGGTTGCAAAACATAATGGCATCAAATGTGTTATGAACTGCATTTTGACATAAAGGGCTGCAATATAAGTAATGGTGCTATTTAAACTCAGAGTGCCAGCAAAAGATTTAGCCAGGTAAAATCTAGGAGTAGTGATTTAATGAATATCTTTCCTGGTAGCAGATAGGAGTGAGTTTAGTTGTCTCTAATAAGAGCTAATGTATTTCTACACTTTGAGTGTAATGATGGCCGTTAAGGCTTAATGGCTGAATAGAGCTGTCAGGGGAGACAGTAAGATGTGAGGATTTACATAGAAATCCAAGTGAAAATGTGGCATGAAGATAGTTATCGGAACCTTGACTCAGTACATACAAAATATACTCAGCATGAGGTTGGCAAATTATTAAAAAATACATTTAAATTATCACTATAAATATATCTGATGCAAATAGTAAATCTTAATTTCTACAGTTACTGTTCTAGCACCTCATACAGTATTTGAGGTAGCGTATAGGTGCATTCAAGCTACTGAAATGATTTTAATTGTAAACACTTAAAGGCTTCTGGTTGATGCTCATTGTGCATAATTCTCCATCCACCTCTTACTGTATGTTACCATGGTTACACATGCACTATTATGACTTGAACAGCTAGCTTAATTTTACATATCAATTCTATATTATGCAGTATTTGACCCATCAGGACCTACTAGGCCAAATTGCAATTATGCTAATATGAATCACAGCCAAAATAATACATCAGATTGGTTGCCATTGTAATATCTGCTTAATATACTGTTTGTGTATATATATATATATATATATATACACACACACAAACACACACACACATATGATTGGTTCTGTGTGCGTGTGTATACGTGTGTGTGTAAGTATGAGGTCTAAAGTGAGGTAGTGTTATATAGCCTTGCGAGAATATCCTGATTTCGCGAGCTTCAGTTTGACTTTGTCTAGAGAATCAGCCTGAAGAGCTTGGAAATCGTTGTGTTTCACGCCGGTAAACCTATATGTGTCGCCAATCAGCGTTGTAGTTTAGCTATAAGTGTGGTTTAGGTGTCATGAAGGCATCTTAAAAACAACTTGAAGACAACAGTGGCGGATCTTACAGAGGTTAGATGATGAAACACAGCATCAGTTTTATTAGAATTCATTAGAAGAGCAAAAGCACTGCAAGAGTGGATAACAACAGGCTCTGCTGGTTCAAAAGTTCATCCAATCACTAGCACCAGTATGTTTTAAAAGTGCCTGCTCCCCAGATGTATGTGTTTAACAGACACAGATATCTGGTGTGTCAGGATAAGTGATATGAGGGGGGAAGACTGAAAGTGTTTAGACATCCAGAATACAGGCTTGAAGGTCATGCAGACATGACAGAAAGAAAGAGCTCCTTTAACAGGTCCAAGGGTTTTAGTAGTACTACGAAATCAAGCGTGGGACATTCACGTTCGCATAGATTCCCACCCATTAATTAGGAATGGTTAATACAAAGTGGCAGGCCTTCCCCAGGGGCTGGCCATCACTTCCAAGCCTTTGCTGATGGACCGATTTATTGCCCTGCCCTTACACAGTAGGAGAAGCTGCTCCTCTATGCCACAGTCACTTAGTGCATTCAGCACCCATATTACAGTTTGTAATTTGACGTTTTGATACAGACACACATTCATTATCAGGGTCAGAGTATAGGGGCATGCAAGGATTTAGTGTCTTGCTCTAGGACAAGTCATAGTCCATGGACACACACTGGCTGCTGCTGCTGCTGCTGCTGCTGCTGCTGCTGCTGCTGCTGCTGCTGCTGCTGCTGCTGCTGCTATCTTAACCTGTGTGACCTTTACATTAGTATCTTAGCCTGGGAAATAGAGCTGCACAAAGGGAAGCACAAAATGCTATTAAACCTGTACTTTACAAAGAAATAACAGTTTTTTATTAAAAAGTAATGAGAACAAATCTGGCCGTTACGAATTCAAGTACATTTGGTGACTAGTGGCAGTACATGTCGCTGTGTACAGGAAGTGCATGTCTAAGCACATCAAAATAAAGTGGAATTTCAGTTCACACAAGCCGGCGGCAGGAATTACCCTCAGTGACTGTTGTTTAGAAACGCAACAGATTTACATTTTTAACAGATAAGACACATGCACACATACAGTACAGACTACATTGTTGGTTTCCCGCTATCACTATGGGCCAGGAGAGGCTTTTAAGCTGTAATAACCAATAACAAGACTCGTTGCAGTCAGTATGAACTGAGCCCGAAAGTAGTTTAGCATGTAGAGGAACCCACATCTGCCCCGTGGGACCGGGTTAGCAAATACAGTGGATCAAAGTACATGTAGGAGCTAGAGGGAGAGAGATATCTGGGATCCTCTGAAAGGGGGGGGGGGGGGTGGCGCTGGGGAGACTGCAGAGGTTTGTTTAATCTCTCCATACCTCCCTCTCTGTAGCAGCTGTTGGATGGGTTTTAGACGCCATGGCTGAGGACCATGAGAGCAGATTAGGTTGAATGGAAGATGAGCAGGAGGAGGATAAGCTCAAATTGGGGAGAGGAGGGATGGGTAGCAACTGTTTCATCGCAAATATGGAACATGGCAAAGGCCTGACTCCTGCATTGCATTTCCAAAGACCTCTCGTTCCTCTTGCAGACCAGTACATCCAAATGTGGGTGAACAAATTGGCCTACAGTACAGCCCCGTGTGTTTTGGCAAAGCCATGAATAGCAGACGTTTTCGAGGTTAGGTTTGGATCAGAACATGCATCATATCTAAATGCAGCTTTATTTTAAATCCAGAAAGACAGAGAGGAGATATGTCATTTGGAATGCCCACACACATTAAACAATGCATATATAAACTGTACTTGTGGTCAACTATTTTTGCAACACATTGTAAGTACTTAAAGATATAGTCAGTAGAGGTGTTTAGGTTATGTATGATTCGTATAAACCAATCTTTTAGGTGAATCAAAAGATTTTTTCAAAGCCGAGAACGATTTGCCAGCCTATTTAAAATATGTCTAGCTTATTGTTTGCAAAGCATATGGTTGATTAAAATGATGCGTGTGCAAGGCAAATATCTTTTAGATATGTGGGCATATTTAGCATGTCAATCATTATAGGAGAACTGACCAAATGCTGAGTCTGAATGTCAAGGAAGAATATGTAAGCCTATCATTAAACAGGGTGTCTCAGTCGTGCATAACTGGATGTGGAAGCGACATTTGCCTCATGCTCGTTCAATTTAGTAATATTGTAGGCTACGATCGCTCTGTCTGTAGAACAGAACTAATCAACACATTTGAATGTTTGTGTGTGTGTGTGTGGGGGGGTGGGCAAAGCTTCTGAGCTTGTTTGTTTTTATTTAAGCTCAAAGTTAGCAAGCAATGCTAAAAATCTAAAAAAAGAAGGAAAGACATTCAACCCGAAAGTCAACCCCCTCCTCACATGTACAGTGGCTGTGTGTGTGTGTGTGTGTGTATGTGTGCATTTATGTGATTGACAAGCTAGGTAGGTTTGATGGATCAATCAGGGAAAAGAGGGAGATTATTCAGAAATCTTCAGGTTGCTGGAAAACATCTAAATCGATTTACAGTATATGGAGGCGGGAGCTATCAACCAGAGCTGATATTGTCACAGAGAATTTCACTCACTGATAACTGAAATGTCAATGACATTTCAAGCAAAGTACATTCATGTAAATGCATATAAAATCATACCTACAGCGACTTTAAGTGCTGCATTTAAAACTGTGACCATTCTTAAGGCACAGGAAGCATCAGGTAAGGGAATTATCAAGCAACATTACATCATCTTTTAATGCTTGGAGAAGTCATTTAAAATTTAAAATAATTACGTTGCATTGATTAAACAAAGCAATTCAAAGTGATTTCTTGAAAATTATTTACCCTATACAACGGTCTGGGCCGTTACCGGGGCATGCGTGCTCCCGCCCACGGTTTCCAGACGTGCACTTCCCCAGCGCTCCTTGTCTCATGGGTGTTTGCACTGATTGTGTATTGTTTGCACCTGGGGGTTTGCTTTGGTATTTAGGATGGGGTTTCGGTTTGTTCCTTTGTCGGTTATTGTTTTGTGTATGGTGTGTGTGTTAGCGTGCGTTTCCCATTAAAGATTATTGTTTATTAACAACTCCTGCGCCTGGTACCTGCCTTGCCCGCTCCCGCCCGTTACAACAATAACAGGCCTAAATCTATTTCACTGTGGTTAAAACTAATCTACATATATCTATATAAGACCAAAATATCAGTGTTTCATATCAGCATTACATCTCAGCATCATGTCAGGGCTGTAAAATGATTTAAAAAATCTGAAATATGCCATTCTCCCAACCCTTACAATGGTATGACTTCACCATATTCTCCTGCCACCATGAATGAAGTTATTTCCAGACCCTTTTCCTGCATATTAAATAGCACCAATGGACACCTCTGGGACTTTATCAACATATTAAGTGTATTTACTGTATGTAGTGGTAGTGTTACGCTTAACTGGACACAACCCCCAAGGTCGAAGGGGGATGTATTTCTATAAAAACCTTTAATAATATTTTTTCATAATAATTATTTTTAAAATGTAATCTCTGCAAGACACAATGTCATGATTGAACGTTTTTAGTTAATATTAGCTCGCTATTAAAAAGAGCAGGAACATTTGAGGTTAGTGAAAGCATAATCCATTTTTGTGAGGAATATTTGCAAATTATTTGAATAAACTGAGCTCAGCATGGAAGGATCTCTAAGGCTTGCAGAAAACCATACCTCAGTTTTATTCATTCACTTTTGCTGATCAAAGAAATTAGATCTACATCTGTTGGGTCATGCAGGTAACTGGCCAGCGTAGACTAGGAACACATGGCAGAAAGATTTAAAAAGAATTACCAACATGCTGTGTTGGAATTCCAGTTCCCATGTTGATCAACTTTCATCCAAAGTGGTCAAAATTGCTATCGATCTATACTTATTATACTGTATAACACGCCACACTCTCAAGATGTTAAGATATGTGGTTTTGGACAACTAAATCCATATTTGAGAAAGCCGCAGTCATGAGTGCATAAAATAATCAAGACCTTTATAAATAATTGAGCGTCCACCGCACGTTGCTCTCTTAAGGAGATGTACATTATGAATGATCCAAGTACAGCCTATGGTAAAGGTGATCTGCAAACTTCCTTTATATTAAATGGAGCTCATGACTTTGACTAGGGCCATGTGGCTAAGTACACATTCACATATCAGGTCTGCACACGCCCATGGACACAGGCACACATCATACACATGCCCCTACCGTTGGGCTAGCGGCACCCAATGGTCAGTTAGTACACAATCCTATCAGCGATTTCACTCTCTTTCTCTCTCTCACACTACCTGTCACTCTACATCAATTGCTTTAAGTAGTTCATGGCGTTTCCATCGTCTGTGGACCATAATAAAACATCCATAATATACACCTCGGGACTATAACATCACAGAGATGTTTTGTATTTCTGTACCTGTACCCACAGAGAGAGCGCAGTGGGCCAATTTAGCCAGAGTGTATTTATGATCTTCCTAATGTCCGGTCAATCGATAGGTGGTGTTCTATTACCGAAGTAATGTGGGAGGATTTCCTTCATCATATCATTCATTTCAATGGATCCATGTTACATCTTTGTGTCAGAGACCATACATTATTTCACCGTTTTGTAGAGAGCACATACTGTATGGTGCCATCTATAATAACAGTACATTGCCAAGTATGACATCTGATGCCGCCATGTCTTTTAACATAGAAGTTAACCAGGGAAAAATATGCCGTTATTCCTGGGCTGAGGGCAACTGGGTGGGACGGCGACCAACACAAGCTCTGAAGAATGAAACCAGTCCGAGCCTCTCCGCCCCCACTGTGCGCTTTAACAGCTTCTTGTATCTGTCTCTTCATCCTCTCTTGTTTTATCTGGGCCTGCGATAGCCCGGGTCGTCCTGCCCAGTCCTATCCCATCTAAATGCGCCCAAGGGCTCACGGAGTAATCACGCACGCTCATGTTTAAATGGAAAGATGGCTCCGTCAATTTCCATGCATCGACAACTCTATCTCCGCAGCTCCAGAAAATGATTTCCATGGAGGAATCGAGGAGAGCAAAAGTGCCACGCATCTCTCTCTCTCTCTCTCTCTCTCTCTCTCTCTCTCTCTCTCTCTCTCTCTCTCTCTCTCTCTCTCTCTCTCT
>JAODOY010033118.1:0-21769 GCA_025399855.1 Forbesichthys papilliferus | reverse complement strand
TTTGCCTTGGGAGACCCTACCAGGAGCACTAGGCTCCAGACAACACAGCCCTCAGGTTCATAGGGGCACCCAAACCTATCCACCACGATAAGGTGATAGTTCCCAGAGAGGGAACCATCACCTTAGTGATGACCTTAGTGACCTTAGAGTATATGCAGTAATATGCAACTAGTTCCCTAAATGTTAGGAAACATGTGGGTCGTAACGTTTCTGTAACTCATTATAGCAAAATCAACTGGAGCTAAATCAATTGCATGCTATCAATGTTAATGGTCACGTTCACATTTTGTGTTGGAACATAACATGTGAGTGTGACCAACTCATTCATTATGAGTTGCAATAACAAGAGATTTTCAAGACATTAATGCATCTACAATTCATTTAATGTGAATTTTTGCCTGGTTATAAAATCACTGACCTGGTTGTATAAACTGACCACTCAGAAAATTACCTTACAGTGTGCTTTGTGAACACATGGTAAAAACTCTGCAATAGTGTTTCTGTGAGTTGTGGCAATATTCCCTCCCCACCAGTGGTATAGCATCTTAGGTTCTTTTGCTGAGGAGGGGAGGATTAGGTTTCATCAAAACTAAAAACGCGTCTGACTCACCGGCGTACTTTGGAACGTTGGCCTCGTCTATGGACCAGAAACAGTGGTCGAAGGCAAACACCTGCACACATATCAGACATTAGAGCATTAGACACCAACGCTAACCACCTGCCCAAGCATGTCCAGCCACAGACAACCAGGGCCTTTTAACCAACGACTTAGCTACCGCAGTGCTTCTTGTGTGAAAGTTCTGCGTGTGTGTGTGTGTGTGTGTGTGTGTGTGTGCGTGCGTGAGAGATAAACTAAGAACTGTTCCAGGTTATGGTTGCTGGGACTGTGCCATGACATCCATGCATAAATCCACGGTTAGCTCAGCGTGTTTGTCATGGTGGGCCGAGTTAAATTAATTCATAAATCAGGGTCAGCACTTCCCAGTGGAAATTCCAGCACCCAGTGACCCCGGTTTCCAGGGAAATGGGGCTGGACTGGTTCCTGGTGGCGCAGACTGGCCCTCAGCCATCAGCACCAGGACCGGGACGGGCCTCGCTAGGCCAGAGAGACGCTAACCAGCACAGACCTCCCCTGTGTCAGCGCAGACACCTGCGTGTGCTCTGGGCCACAGGCTCAGAGCGCTACAAGGGTGCTCTATGGCAGTGGTTCTCAATGTGAGGGGGAGTCACGGAGGCACGGAGGCTCGTGAGACACAGCGGAGGGGGTCACAAGAGTATTTTCAGACATGAAATAGCATATTCCAGCCAATAGTAGTACAGTTTATACATTACTCATAATGTATAACTTACTGATGTAATCTGCTACTACTAGTCTATATGAAAATACTATCAAATCATAATATAGCTACTATGCTTCTACCACATATGGCACTGTTAATTTGGGGGTTGTGAGTCTCTGACACTGTTATTTTGAGCTGGACGTTTTGGCACCCCTGCTCTATGGGAGCGTGCAGCAGGCTAACTTGGTAATGTAATACGTACTGTGCCAGTGTGATCCAACACTAGGTAAGGACAAATGTTGGTTATTCAAGAGTGCAATTTGTTTCCGTGACATTAATTCCATGACGACACATTGGGGTCATCGAGAAATCCACAGAAGGGTCGAAACACTGTCTCTATGATGTACGGATTGTACGGAATTTTAACTGGCTGGTGGGTGGGTGGGCCTTTCTCTTACTACCAAAAGCATTTATATTTCAACATGCACATGTTCCTCTCTGCTCATCACAGCGGCAAGCTCAGTTCCAGACTTCCGCCAAGCGCTGAAAGAATGTCTGCCGTTGGGCTGCAATGGTGGTGGGCCTGTGGTGTGAACACACCAGCGCTGCGGGCTGCCGATGCCAGGCCTAGTGGTCGCCTGCCAAACAGCATCCCCACCCCCCCCCCCGTCCCCCGTCCCCCACTCAAAAAACCCTGAAGCCTTTTCTTATCCGGATAAAGGGCATCGGTGGTGCGGCCCCGCTGATCGCATAGTCAGCATGGGAACAGCACGAGAGAGCGCCGAGAGAACGAAACACTTGCAAAGAGAGGCCTCCTCCCGTGACTTCAGACGAGCGACAGGGTGCCATTCACAGGAACAAAGGTGCCATCATTCTCAATTAGGGCGTGCTTGGTAACTAGAGCTTTAATTCTGCAGCTGACTCCGACTTTGCCTCAGGGCTGTGCTTGCTGATTGGACCGTCACTATTAGTCAGCGCTGTGAACTGTGATCGAGATGAGTAGAGATACTGAAACACAATCTCGTGCCTGTCATTTCCTACTGTGGGCAACAGCTTGGATGGGATGTTCCCGTGACCCGCGTTTATCCTTTCTCGATGCAGGCGAACTAATTGGAACGCCACTGCGACTTTAGCAGACTAAGGCTAGCTGAAGCGGGTGCTCGAATAAATAAGACAAAATGAGCTTCCTCGGCTGCCAGGGAGGGACCACTGGAGCTGGTGTCCCAACCCTCCTATTTCCTAGTCGGCCTGTGTCAGAGTGGCTCCGTGCTCTCTGCACAAAGCCAGGCCCCAGTGTGCCTGTGAGTTTTCAATGGGCGGGCAGGGTCGGGGATGTCGGAAAGAGGGGGGGGGGGGATGGATCCTGCAGTACAACAATGCAGCTTTCACGCGCGCGCGCGCACACACACACATACATGCATATGCACACATACACACATGCACACACACACACACGCTCCAGAAACACCAGCAAAATATTTTTTTGTTATGTATTTGTTTTAACGTGGCTCTTTCCAGTCCTTCATGTGGCTGAAGGAAAACAGTAGCTTATGATGGAGTGCCACAGTATCCGTGACAATGCCAGCAAGACATCTGATTCGATAGGCACATCATACAGGGATACTTGTACACTGGAAATACAGCTTCAGTTTGTGCTGACGCGGCACAGTGCCAAAGTATGTCGACGTGTGCCGGCCTCTGGTGTGGCTGTGGGGACGGAGATGAAACACACTTACCTTCGGTTGTTTCCTGTCCAGTGGGATGAGCAGTAGCGGCACGGAGGGATAGAGAGGGTAGTCCGGGAACAGTTGAACAATAAAAGCAGAAGAGAAGAAATAACTTGGTTAGCATTGATACAATTTAACAGTCTGAACATGTTCTCGCTCAGTGAAGAGCAGCTGCTCCTCCTATTGTCTCTCCATTTGTCTCACACAAATGGACTTCAGCTGAAAAGGAAAGTATGCATTGACAATAGAAATGCCACAAAACGCTGATTCTTTTAACTAAGTATTCAAGAAGCTCTCGTCTCACACTGCTGCGTGGCCTGTAACACTTTTGTTAGATTTCTTTATTCACTCTTTCCCTCGTTCACTTCCAAACAGTGGTGTTTCCTGGTGGCAGGGCTGTGATGGGGTTCATACTCGGGCCAGTGGAGTGTGAGAACGGGACGAGATTTGAGATACGACGTTCCACTGACTGTCGTGTAAACAGCCGTTATGCCTGTGGACCGAACACAGAGACCATATCGGGGAGCGTGGCTTCAGCATTACCTCAACCGGAACTAAGAACAATAGGGATTACATAAGGCAGAGTTAATGCAGAATAACTATAGGAACACTTATCAAAATGATATTAAGTTAGTTTTCCAGCTAACTGATATAGAGTGGACCAAGCAAATCTACTACCTATAGTAATAACTCCTAAAATAAGTGTTAACATGCCAAACTAAACATAATAACAATCATGATGACACGTCATTATAGTCATACGTTCAGACAGATGATGCACAGAGCAGTATTTCATTCATGTCTATATTTCAAGGATAGGCATTGGCAAGGACCTCACGATACGAAAATCCAAACATCGCTGTATGTTTTTTTTTTTTTTGCACAGGCAGCCCTACTACCATGATCTTTTTTGCACATCTACATCTGGTACACCCATGCATGTCTCTCACTACCGGCACATCTTCCCCGCAGCTGTCTTCTTCTGGCAGGGAGCTGGGGGTGGGTCTCACCTTCAAACACTAACCAGCCTACGTGTGCAGGGTGTTGGGCTCACGCTGAGCTGCACTGGCTGCAGACTACAGCCGAGGATGTCGTCTTGATGCAATCAACGCCTTATTATTGCATTCTTCTACGTTTGCGTTTTAGATATGAGCGTTGCGTGCATAACCTCAGAGGCAGAGCAACATAACACAACAACAAAAACAACCCCGTTAGCAACTGTTTACCGCTGAAATGCAAAACAGCATTTAAGGCCATTAAGGGTGCTCCCTCCCTCCAGCTCATGAGACAGAGACAGACAGACAGACAGACAGACAGACAGTCAGAGAGAGAGGGCAGAGAGAGAGAGAAAGGGCAGAGAGAGGGAAAGGGAGAGATAGCAGTAGAATACAATGAAAGGAAGAGAGGTTTGGGTTCACACTGTCCGAATCTGGGCCACTGACAACCACCATGACGGGGTCTTAATCAGCCCTGACAGAAACCACAGGGCCTCACTTCTCAGTGGAGACATCGGAGGGGGTGACCAGAATCAGACAGGTCTTTTTTAAACATGCCCTAGCTTGATTTGATATCTTACTTTGAGTGGGAGGATATGTCCCGACCGACAGCCATGGTTACAATCCTGAAATCATGTCACAGTCACACCCTTGTTCCAAGTTCATCCTTGAGAAAAACAGATTTTCTCCAGACAGGAATAGTTTTAGATAAATGTTAGACTTTCCCAGCTATTTCAGCTCCCTTTATTCAACACAACTGACCACACAACTTGAATAAAAAAAACATAATTTAACAGTAAAATGTATTTGATAAAACTTAATGCTACAAATGTATTTTAGCATAATACATTCTATGCATAATTTGTGTGGTATTTGTGTGAACTGTACACACACAACGGCCTGGAGGACTTGCAGGAAAGGTCAGTGGTTTATAGCTACAGTAATACGAGCACATGATGCAGCACATGTATGACACAGAAATGCCAAGAATCAGTCGGGAAAGCATAGAAATCATTGCAAATGTGTCGTGTTGATAGCTATGCAGGCGTGGTTAAGGTGCGCGGCGTGGTTTAGGTTTGCCGACAGCAAAAAACGACCAGGCGGTTCATCGAATCAACTGTGTTTTTTTTAAAGTTCCTGTCCTTTTCAAACAGTTTAAATGGACGGCTCCCCAGATGGACTTGTGACAAACAATACATCTGGCATGTCAGTTTAGAAGGGATAAGCTTGATTGTGTTGAACTTGACCCAAAATTTCAAATACAGTCATCTTAGAGTGATCATGGTAAAATGCAGCCGTTACATGCCGTCGCATGGTGTGTTATACACTGGGGGGCAAGCTGCTAAAAGGACAGGACTACTGGAATGTCCCCTTTGGTTATGGATCCAGAGTAAGGCCATGGGTCATTATGCCATGAAAGACTATGCTCTGGTGGCACTACCAGACTACCAGAGCAGAGAACTGGATTTAACCAGTCTCCTGAACAGAAAAATTGTGAGGAGGCCATCCAGTCAGCCACAAACTCATAACGACATAGGCCCACTGTATTTCTCATAGCTCTATAATTGTCATATTTCATATTTCTAACCCCCCTTAGACTGACATTATAGGAAGGAACAGAGGTCCACTGGAGTCATGTGAAAATGGGGCTTGATGTTTTGTTATGTTGGCTACCGTATATAAAAACATAGTCACATACAGTAGTACATAAACAGCAGGGCTGGTGTGCCTTGTTTATCATTTGCCAAGAGAGATAGGAGCAACTCACTGGCAGCCTATACAACACAGTTTGTGAGGATGGCATACTCCTGCATTCCCAGCTCATTCCAATCTATTACGCAGAGCACATAGTAGATAAGGATCAACCCCATGGATCGCTCTATCACATACGCGTGCACTGCACACAAACACACAGGGAGAGAGGGGAGGTGCCCTGGACGATCAGACATTAGTTGACTGCATACCGCAAGGGCTGACAGTAGATGCCATTTACAGCTTGAGCGTAGCTCTATCCCCACAGTCAAATAGACAAATTCCCCTTCTTTATCTGTCGCTATAGCGCCCAACCCCCCTCTGAACACAACTGCACCTCTTGAGTTTTCCCTGAAGTTTCAACTGAGGACGCGTTTCAAACAGTTATTCTCCAATAAGTTTTTGGAGGCAACCACAACATCCACCATGCTTTGTGAGTGTCGGGTTACGCAGTGCCTGTGCTCTCATTGGCTTCAAGCAGCCATGTCAGTTGGTCCGGCTGTATGTTTAGAACAGGCCCACACACTCGAAGCAGGGGTCACAAATGTGTAATGGTGCACAGACAACAGAGTGGGGAAATACCAAACAGAGTCAATAGACTCTGTCAAAGTTTGCAGTGCCTCACTCGAACCTTATACAGTGGATGGATATACTGTAGCAAGCGTCATACTTTCACAAATGACCATCTGTCAAAAGGCCTGTAGGATTAATTCCAGTTGATATTACAGCTAGTGGTGAATGCAGCCAGTCGAGAGACATCAACTTTGTAGGAATAAACAGCTTTGTAGGAATAAAAACAAAATGATAATAAAAAAAGCACAAAACAATATTTGGGATACCTGGACCATATCACACGATGGGTCATCATAATTACAGAACTTTTCTTGGCAACTGCTATTGCCAGGCAACTGTAAACATGGAGCCAAGACAACCTACTTACCTCATCGTGAGTCAAACTTTCTAAGTAAAAGCCTGAGATCCCTGAGCAGCCCTAACAAGTAGCATTGCCATGAGCGGTCCACATCCTACTTACAGTGCACAGGGGCCATTGTTTCCGTAATAAAACAGCAAATGACAAACTCACAAATGACTTTATAGTACTCTGTCATTTCTAACACCAATGTTACAAAGCTGGGTCGGTAGGTTGCTGCCCACATCTGGTACCTACTGTAAGGCCTTATGTCTGTTAAGTCCCACAGAAACAAGCCAAAGGGACGTGAAGTTCATCGATGTGTTCAATACAGCTTTGCTTTCTCCCTGGGGAATATAATTTGACACATTTACTGCCAAGCCACACCTCAAGTGACCCTCTATACTTGGTAGGTGTCACTAAAAACAATTGTGCCATTTTACTTTCCAATGCAAACCAACAATTGGACATGTAAAACATCTTGATTAGGCTGGGAAAAAACAAATCTGTGAACACCCAGTATACTTTTATGTATACATTTCAATTATATTTTTGAGTACGGTGAAATCAAATAGCACTGTGCCAAGTTACGCTAGGTTGACAGGACCCAAAAAAACAAAACTAATTTGTGAAGATTTTATTCATGTTTTCACTCTTCCAATAAGATGGAATGCACTGCGAAACTCTGTATCCCACCGTGAAATGCAATTCAAGAAAACACAGGCCAGCTTGAAAATCAAAGCCTTGTTTAAGAAAATCATGTGACAAGAAAAAGAACAATATTATGGCACAAACTGGTGTGCTGAGGATGGATTTGACAAAAGCCTCTGTTCAAATATAAAGCCACATAGGAGGTACGAAAACCAGACATGAAGGCATATCCACTTATTTACAGGTTAAAGTTGCAATCAGCGATTGTAAGCAAATACATAATTTCTGTCTAATTCAGCTAATATTAGCTATTAGCTAAACGTCTAGCTAGCTGTCATTTATGTGTGAGCACTGAAAATAACAGCTGGTGTTTCTACATAGACTCTGTATATGTGAACAGAAACAATGTGAAGCAAAGTAGGCAAAGCTTCTGAGGGAGCAACGTATGGCATTCAAGGGGGAGATGTTTTTGTTTGGACCAAACCCTCAGCAAATTTGTTCCCTTAAGGGAAATGACTGAATGATATTTATCAATCACGCCTGGCTGCCATCATATTAATACATGCATCTTTAAGTGCGTGGTTGAGCTCATTGCAGGCCATCTCTGACTTGACGTGAACACTGAATGGAAGTGGTCTGATTGTTTGCACATAGTGCAGGGAGTGAAATGGAAAGAGAAAAAGAACATTCCTGACACATAGCTGCATTGTCATTTGAAACAGGGTTTGTTAGGCAAAGCTGACTGGTATGTGTGTGTGAAATGTGATCTCATACTCCAAAACATTATTAGCAAATATGTCATAATTCACGTCATCAACACCTTTATTTAGCAGGGAAAGGTTTTACTTCTTTAACATCAATGTATTGTAAAAGGCCATAACACTATCAGGGGGGCAATCATTAGCTTACATGTCCACCAGATTGTCTTGGTCAGTAGTGTCGACACACTTGGACTACAACAATAAAATCACATTTGATCCCTGTGAAGCACCTGATACTGTTCCATGTCCGATAGTTATGTCATCTTTACAAGAAAAACAATACATGGGCCATGGAGCTCATAAAGCACTAAGCCTAACTCAATAAAGGAAAGTCTAAAATAGCTTTAACCTTTTTAGGACTTCTAATAGAGGTGATATTGCCATTAGTATTATTTTTCTCTTTTAAGATCAATCTGCTCCAATACGCATGTACTGTATAAAATACAACATAGGCATGCAGAGATAAGGGACGACCCCCTCTACTTTGTAGGCTTTACGGTAGTGATAAGGAAGATTAGGAGGGACATTACAAGGTTGGTTACAGCCACCACACATTATCAGATGAAGACTTCCTCTGGAAAGCATGCCCTGCTGGGCAGGAACAGAGCCTGGTACAAACTAGGGATGTTCCCTTCAAAAAAGGTTTACTGACATGAAATCACACCACAGCTCTTCATTCTAACAACAAGCATGTTCTATTATGCCTCTCTAGTAAAAGCAATCATATAAACATGACCTATGTTCACCATGGTATTTGAAACTTTTACCATTATGCAAATATGGCACACACATCCTAATGATGAAATTCAATGGCTGCATGTTGACATGCTGAATGCCAACATGCAGCTGTCGCATATCTGTAACTTGGACTGTTGAAAGTCCAGTGCCTATTTATTTAGAGATGCACTGATCAATGGACTGGTGACCGGAATTGGACGGTTTTCACCATGACCCGTCGTGACCGGCAATCGGACAGTTTGTCAAAATATAGCCGGTTAGCCGGTTACAATACAAAATCACATAGAGCTATATTTACACAGATGAAGAGCCGGCATGCATGCTCTGAAAAGACACTCACGTTCACTTGCCACAACTTTTTTTTATCTATACAGTAGCTAGCAGTCATAGTAGCCTATCTACACATGCATGGTGTGGACATTTTCCAATTAAAGGAAGACGTCAAGACTTAGGCAGGCTACTCTACTTGCATTTAATTGTTCGTCTGACTGAATCAGTCCTGTTAAACAGATGCTGCTTTGTTAAAGTGTAAAAAGACTAATTACTGTGATGAACGGCGATCAGGGGATGTAAAAAGTGAGTACATTTAAAACTAGATTAATCTGCAGTAAATTGTGAAACGTTATGAAAATCGGAATTGGCCAAAATGTAAATCAACTAAAAATGGTTTGCTGAATCGGCCAGGTAAAATGCATCCTTATATCTACTCTATTGATCTATTCTGTTGCATGTACTGTATATATTTCATACAAATGTATAACACAAAACAATAAATATATTAGCAAGCCAATCAGATGGCCCAGGGGTGATGTCAGCTACGGTAATGATCTCTGGTTTATTCTGCCACTCAGAAAGTCAATTAGGAAAAAACAGAATGATATGGGGCTTTTAGAACTAAAGTACAAGCATCAAGTCAATACAAATCGCAAAATTCTCAGGAGGTCAAGGTTCAAATAAGTAAAATTGTGACTTGAGTCAGTCTTGAGTCAGTCTGTGTTGACACACACAGACATGCTTGGGCTTGACAGATACGGTGTAATGTATTATTGTCCCATTGTGTGAGCTTAAGGGTATTCCCCTCTCGTGATGCCCCACCACTGATCCTCTCAGCAGACAGTAGCCTGAGGTATTTCTAAGCCTCGCCACGGCCTACCTCTATTACACCTAAACCTCTTAGGGCAGTAGACTGATGCTTCAACACAAAAATACTTTCCCAGGTTCATGTTTCAAATCAGTCACTTGTGGTAAAATGAGACCAAAAAATGTGATTGTGACCATAACTGAGGCTCAGACGAGGAAACTCAACTTGCTGCCCTGAAGTTAGTACTTGCTTCATCCATCACTATGAATACAGATGATTTTACTGGGAGAAAAGTAAGCGGGGGCCAGGGCGGGAGGCAATCACGAGCGTTTGCACAACGAAGCATGGTGATAATAGGCTAATGTGTCTAAGTCATAAAAGCAAAGCCCAACACTTTCTTAACATTCTTTACATGACTTAGCAGTTCACGTGGTTCTGTGTGGTCCACAAACCATCAACTTCCATTTTTAGTCCAAATGAATGATACAACACAAAACTCTAAAACACAACTTGTGGCGCCAAGATCAATCCACTGGTGGCTTTGTTCATGTTTTTGCAAAGTCATTGTCTTCCTTGTTGACCCAACTGTTGAAGGCAAAATGGCTCGGAATTAGTCTATCTATCGGTTTGAAAGAACTCTTAAAGCGCTAAATGCAGAGAGTTTGACTGTGTTTTCTATCAACATATGACTCAATTACTCCAAGCCATAAACCTCAATTAGTTGGTGCAAAGTCTAATGTAAGTAGAAATGTTTTAACAAACCCAAAAAACATATTTAACCACCCTCTACTAGAGGCTCTGCCTTTATTTCCCCCTGAGAGAAAAAACGCTCCCATAATTGTAGCCCTGCAGTCATATTTGGTTTTACTAATACCAACTAAATCCATCACATTTCCATCACATACACACACAACCAGGTGTCCTAAAGACCCTTCAAAAGCCTTAGGGGTCAGGGTGTCCCGTTCTGTGGCTCCACATACTGCAGAGGTAAATTATATGGTTTAGGGTGACAAAGGTAAAACCATTTTGCCTTTAGTTAGACAAGTTCAACTGAAATTGACTGTCAAAGAATTCATTAGCCTGAAATTAGCTGCTCTATAAAGGATACTGAATTGAACAGTGAAACTAGGCACAGTGAAGAAATGAACATGTGTTGTCGTTGTAAATATTGTACAAAACGTTAAGACATTAACAGAACACTGTAGCAACTAGCACATGTGGCAGATGCTGAATGTATATGTGACATGAGGAATTCATGACCTATACATGACTCACTGGAGCGTGAGGAATGATACAAAATGGAAACATCTCGCAGCAGAACAAACACTACCTGTCAACATAGGAAAATGTGGCATGCTGTACATACCAGGTCCATTCTAAATGGCCCTAGCGTGTATCACGTATTAGACCTCACACCCAAAACAATGCATATATTTCTCTTGGCTAGCTCTGAGTGGGATTGGTATAACTGCCTGGAACAGAGCAGTTTGTGCTGCAATTTCTGATAATTGCTTTAAATATAGGTTAATATGAGGTCTTTAGCTGCTGTAGCAGCAGGCTCATTACCAGCTAATGTTCACTGTTGATCGCATGGCACTACAGATGCAGTGTTACACATTAACAATGCTGGCTGCAACATAACAGCCTTGACTGTGGCAGGCATGCAGATTCCTTTTTCCCATAGTCAGAGTCAAGTGTCCTCCCACATGGCACAGCTGGAAGACCTTCTTGTTCATCTGATATGCACGGTAAAAGTATACCCATCAATATTATACGTGAGAGAACAAGCACAAAGAAAATAAGTCCAGATTCATTTTACATACTGAATGATTGTTTTTGCATCCACAAGTAACCAGGTCAGCCGTCTAGTCACGGAGATTGAAACACAAGAGCACATGAGCCAAGCGCAACTAGAAAAACACATTTAGTAAAATATGTGCTCATCTGTCATCGTGCCTGTGATTCTCAGATGCAAAATATTCAGAGCTTTCTAAACTAGCCATAATTAATATATACTGCACATTGTTTACTGTGATTGTTGAGCTATGCATACCGTAAATGTGCCTTTACAAAAGTGTGTAATTACAAATAACCTTTACCAAATAGTTACAAGTACATTTTAGTCTCATAATGAGAACATTGCATCAGTGGCTAGTAGGACCACATGGCTTTTTGCTGACCTAAACATAAACACACCATTGTTTGCTCTAGTCTAGGCCATGTATGACAGTTTAGGACACCTTGCAAAGTGCTGGTCACTCATACACTCACTGTGTAAAACGGCTGTAGAGGATGTTTTGCAGTACTGTTGCTGGCCTCTGCTATCACTATTATCACTATTATCACTATTACCAGTACAGGTGTCACATTGAACTGCTGTAGAAACGTCCCAGTACGTTCCTTTACAGCTTGACCTAAGAACTGAATAGCTAATGTTCTTCTGGATACAATCAAGCGGAATACACCCTTGCATACCACGCGCACTTTCTCAGTACGTTGTATATCACATAGCGTTGGCAGGAATCTCACAATGTGAATTCAGATTGCTGTGGCAGTCATCCAAAATGACAGTGTAAAACCCAACGAAAATATCCTAAATCAATCGAGTTAGACCTGCATACTCCCAAATAGACAAGGTAGAATAGCATATAGCGTATAGGGAATAGCGTTCTTTCTAATGCTACTGTTCAGTAACAGCAGAGAACGAGGAGGCGAGGCATAGGGAATGTGTCATCTTTATACTTCTGAGCCTAACAAGCTTACAGACATTCCAGTGCCCCCAGTTTCCTAGACACCCAAAAACATACAAACTTCGAGCCTTGCCGGGAGTGGGACTGTTTTTCGTAAAAAATGCTCTCAATCGTAACAGCATCAGCAGCACAAGTGTCTTGATAACATAGTTTGCCACATTGTTACGACAATGTATTAATGTCGCACAAGGCTCGCTTAACACGCATACTTGTGTTGTGAATATTAGATGATGGAAACACTGTTTTTGTCTTGTTTACCTGTTTTCTCCTTTTGAATTTGATGGTGGTGGGTGTAAAACAGTCTGGTTGTCCTCCATATCCACGACACATTTTGTATTTAGTTCCATTTCTGCAAAGACAATTTCGTCAGAAAAGAAACTAATTGAAATGGGTTTAATAATGCTACTTTGACAATATTGGGAAGTTAAAACTGCTCTCTTAACTTCAGCTGAGGAGTCATTTCCAGTCGAGGCACCAAAAGCGTTTACATAATGCACTTGAAAACTTTCTATCACGCAGTATAAATGTAGGATAATACAAAAGAGAAACAACACAGAAAACTGTATCAATGATTCGTAATACACGTACCTCTGCGGTTCATAGGCCGAACTCTCACTGCAACTTTTACCTTTGTATCCGACATTTTTGTCCAGTTTAGTTTACTCCGACCCTGTCTGTTGTGAGCTATTCATTTATAGCTGTAACCGAGAATCCAGAGAAGAAGCCCAGATTTCTGACGGGTAAACGGCGAAAAAATCTTAATCCAACACACACAATTGAGTAAAAACCTCGGGGAGTGGTAAAATATAAATGTTCATTTTCTTTATATCCACCCAAGCGTGCTTCTTTTGCTGATACAACACACCGTTCCAGCCCCATATAGCATCCCAACCGCCATCTTCACTGGGAGCACGACTGGTACGGTATCCTCTTCCCGAGACGGCTGAGTCAAAAGAATCATTTTTTCTTCTCTCTGGATACGCACTCTATAATATCTCTGGAATCTCGCATATGGATAACACGAAACGTGAAAACCGAAAAACTATGACAAGTTAATTTGATGCAGTGTCAATAAGCAAATTAGAATATAGGCTAGGTCTACTGTACTGTAGGCTATGTGAAATAAATGTTAAATGTGTGCTACTGTACATTGAAGTAACATTTTTTAATTTGTCTCATATACACAATATATTATCACCATTTTCCTGTCAGGCTAATGCATGAACACAAAACATATTTTTTAAAGTTTGTATTTTATTTATTTATTAGATTCCTTTTAGCTTTGTGATTGAACATGTTTACAACTCATAATGAATAACATAATTACATGCATATTGTTAAATGATGTAATGTGTTGAGTATTTATTAATGTAACATAAAGGCTACAATGGAAATAAAACAGTTTTTGAATCTTTTTGGTTTAAATCACTCAAACAATATTTCATGTGGTGGTGACTGAATCATGATCATCTGGGTTAGCAGAATAGATCTTTACTGCATGATCCCCACCATCAAGGACGATGAGAGTGTTGCTCATGGCTGCAGGCACCACAGCCACTGGGCTAACTAGGTGGTCTCTTAGAAGGGGGGCCAGGGCTGGCCAGGGCTGGGGCTTCCCCAAACTCCAAACCGTCCCCTGCTTGGAGTCAATCACAATCACATGTCCTTCTCTGTCAAAGGCCACGGCACACAAGCTCAGCCACACCCTGGAGCCCAGAGCGAGGCTGAAGGTGTCCGTCTGAAAACAGAGCTGGAAGTCTTTGTCAAACACCTTCAGGCTTGTGGGATGCTGGCTTCCTCGAGGATGCCCCTGATCAACTAGATGTTCCACCAACGCGACGCTCCCCGTGAGCTGACAGCAGGCCAAGGCTCTGGGGCTCTGAAGGTCAGAAAGGACCGGTGTGTGCGCCGTGAGACTCACGCCACAAGCGTAGTCCACCTTGATCTGGGTGAGGGTGCCGGCCCGTGCGTCTGTGACCAGGATGTGACCACAGCTATCGGTCTCCACACTCCACGGCAACAGGAAGTCCTTGACGGCCAGCACGTACGTCCCTCTGGAGGTGAAGACCTTCACGGAACAGTCCCCTGCATCGGTCACCACCACGTAACCACTGGGAGTCACCGCTACATCCATTGGGTAACAGATCTGTCCCTGGCCTCTTCCTCTCTGGCCAAAACTGTGTAGCTTCCTGCCCCGAGGGTCAAAGACAACCAGCCTTTGCTCTCCATCGTGCACCACCACTGTTGCCCCTGAGGAATTGAGCACAGCTACCCCTGTGGGGTTCATCAGTGTCCCCCAACCACCAAAGGCTACGCTGAGCCACAGGGCCGTAGAACCCGAACCCGGGTCCAAACAACTACCTCCGGTTGCCCTCTGAGGACCCTCGGGTAACCCGGGACTGTTGGGTGAAAGCAGATCGCGAAGGTCAGCCAGGGCCTGGCAATGGGATGTGCGGTCAACATCGCACAGCTGGCGACAGAACGGGCACTCCAGCTTCTTCAAGAAGGGTTGGGTCAAAGACCTGACGCACGCCAGGCAGAGGACATGGCCACAGGGCAGGTTCTGCGGTCGGTGAGCGCCCTGCCAAATGCTGAACTTCTCGAAGCACACTTTACACTCCAGAATTCTGATCTGGATCTCTCTCAGAATCCCTTCTGGTCTTGAGCTGCCATGTTGTGAGGAGCAAATAGATTCAGCCATGAATGAAATATGATATCCCGAGTTAATTTTCACCTACTTCATCACACTGATGATACATGCTCAAGGAAATTTGAGGGGAAAAAAAACAAGAAAAAGCTTGCAAAAATATGGCTTGGTGAAGCAGAGGGAAAGAGATACAGCATATGAGACTATTTTTCTTTTCTATTTTTTTAACAAGACACTAAATATTTAGCAGGCCCATCATGTGACCTGAACAGTTTGCACACCACACGTAAAAGACTCGCTGCTGCCCTCTTGAGGAGATATGACATTGCAGAAGCAAGTGCGAATGACCTCGGTGAATACACCGCATCGGGGACGATTTACCAGCAGCACATAATAAAACAAAGTACTTTTAACATATAAGCTCATTTTACACTGCCATGTTTAGTATGAATTAAAAGTTCCTTGAATTGGGTCTTGTGTGTCAATATAATGTATCTATTTTAGTCTTGTCAGTTTCCCTTTGTGCGACCGATTGAAATGTGATCCGCCAGAAACAGGAGAGTGCTTATGTCAGCCAATTCTGTCCTGAGTTGCTGCAGTATAGTGCCTCTCCAAAGCTTAAACAAAAGTTCAAACACTTTCTATTGTAAAACTATGCAAACAATATAATATAAACACAATTTTCAAATGGTTATGTCAATTTTATTTTTCTCTCCATTTAATGAGGCATACGTACCTGCTGAGAATCAGAGGGGCGTAAATTACATTTTGGGTATAACGGACATGTACATATCAAATTAGCTATTGATGAGCTCTTCCTTTGCGATAATTTGGAGTTATTCATTAAAAACCAAAGTACTTACACAAATAAGGAACATAGCTTACTAAGCCATGCAGTTGGTGCCACAAAGAAGTAACTGCACTCATGCCCTTTTGACATTGAAAATGCATATTTGCAAAGCATGTAGTAGAGATTTTATTTTATCACAGTAGATTTTTTTTTTTAATCTGTATGTAATGCTTTGTTCTCATCCGATGGGCCCATGCATTTATATGAAATGCCAAAAAGGCACGTGAATTTAGAAATGTTGTTCTGGCCCTCCTGTAAAGTTCAAGAAATGTCACTTACACTGGTTCTCACCCCTCATGTAAAAATAAGTACCGGTTGTTTGAAAAATCCCAAACTCATATGAATGAATACATGACAGAGTACAGGAGGAAATGTAAAACCTTTTAATATATTTAATTAATTCACAGTGGTGAAGGGGGAAAGGGGCACACAAATTATATATCATCATATCATTTATATCATCGTTTGGTAAGTAACACCTGACCCAGAGGCAAAGTGTTATTAGCATGGACTCCTATCCATTCCACATAAGACTGGATTGTCTGGGCCCATTCTTGGGCTCTAACCATGATGATACTGATGGAGCAACAGGGGAGCATCAACTTTAAACTACACACATGAATGCAACACAAAATGTACCCTAACTGGAAAATGTAAAACAAAACAAAAAACAGGAACAGTCAAACAGGCACACAGGGTAAATGAAACAATTTGTGAAAGTAATTAAATGACTAATTAAATACTCACTTGACTGTGACTGCTCTAGTGCACCTACCTACTAAAACACATGATTTGACACTTGCCATGCATACACAAGGTTCAGTAGACAAGATCAATGTCCACAACAGTTAAATAAAATATATATACCTGTGCAAAGACAGGTGCAGCTTTACAAGTTATTAATTAAAATTATATATATATATATATATACAGTATATATAATTTAAAAAGCAGCCACGGGTAATGGGGAGGATAAAATTACTCAAAGTCACGATTCACAAAATACTCCCAACATCACAAATGTACAGTATTTCAGAAACAGAACAAAAGCATTAGTGCTTGTGCGATGCGTGTAGGAACGTCTAAAAAGTGCTTACAGTAAACGGTGTGCTTTGCTTAGATCCAGGTCAAACGCAAGCCTCAGACTCACCTTACTGCAATAAAGCTGGTTTGAAATGGATTTATGTTCACATTCAACTTTTTGTTCAAGTCATGTAAAAAATAACAAAAAACATGATTGAAACCATTAGGCAAACTGACAAAAAACATTTGCCCAGTGAGAGAATATTGGATTTTATATACTGCAAGTTCTGTGATATATTCCAAGTAATGTTGTAATATTGAAATGCTTTAAACCAAATATTTACAGTGGTGTGAATACATGTCCTAAAGCTCTTACACAGTATATAACAACCAGGTTTACATTAAGTTTGAACAGCATATTCTATCATAGGATAAAAGTAACACGGACATTACAGTTTACCAACTACAATGATCATGCACTCAAATCTGAGATGAGCAATACTGCATTACCATTCATCTCTCACACACACACACACACACACACACACAGCGATTAGTGGGAGCAGTCATTTCTGTGACAACGCCACATAAATAGGCATGACTGTCTGCAGTTCGAGGCCCCCAGTACCCTTAATAACACTGCATGGAAGGACCTCTTCATCCACCTAATCTCTCCTCCGTCCCTATACTCCCTCTGATACAGGTGAGCATTTCTCCGCAGCCAAAAGGCCTATGGACGTACAGTGTTCGTGCAGTACACCTCTCCGCCTCAACCACTCCTCTCCCAGTTCCTCGTGGGAGGTCAGGAGAGGTCGACCGGGGAGGAAGGGGGCTCCTACCGGCTATCCAGGCCATTTATGGATTTCTTCTTTCCTGATGTCTTCTTTCCTCTCTGCCTGAAGGAAGGACCATCACTGTCCTTCTCCCCTGTATAGCACAACGAAACACTTTAAATAGCCTGTTTGTTTTTTGGAACAGTGTGTGGGAGGGGGTTCAATGTGTCACCACTAGAGGTCAGCCTTTTACAGTTATAAAAAATGTTTAAAAAAATAAATACCTATACATACATACATATACACACACATATAATATATATACACACACACACACACACACATATAATATAACTATATACACACACACACACACATATATATTTATTGTTGTAAAACAATAAAAAAAAAAAAAAAAAAAATATATATATATATATATATATATATATATATATATAAAATGTCACCATGTGAAATTCCCCTCTATAAATGAGATACAGAAAAACAATCATAACAATCAAAACAATCATAACTGGCCATTTCAATTTAAAGGCAGTTGGCATTTTTACACACAGGTGGACTCTATTAACCAATTAGGTTACTTCTGAAGGCAATTGGTTGCAACATATTTTATTTAAATGTATCAGAGTAAAGGGGGCTGGATACTTTCGTATGCCACACTTTATAGTTTTTTATTTGTAAAAACAATTGAAAGCCATGTACTGTATCATTTTCCTTCGTACTTCAGAATTATGCACAACGTGCTGGTCTATCACATAAAATCCCCCAAAAAATAATTTACGTTTGTGGTTGTAACAAAATGTGGAAAAGTTCAAGGGGTATGAATACTTTTGCAAGCCACTGTATATAAGCACACACTGTATACCACACACACAATGTATATAGACAAGCACACACATACATGTATATATGGAAAAATAACGTACCGTTAAACCCTTCGGGCACATAGTCACTGGATTCGGTATAGTTCCCGTCATCACATTCAGAGTAGCTCTGTTAAAAGGAGGTGAGGACACGAGGCACACCATTAATGTACATTGGACAAAGCAGGCCACAGCAGCCACCAGAGCCCAGACACGGTCTCAGTAACTTTGGAACGATGGCAAGCCTTAAAAAAAAAACTGCAAGTGTGTAAACCGACAGACACTTCTGACACCTTTAGCAAAGATAATGTGCGTAACCGTCAACGCTGGCATTTGCCAGCTTTCTGAAAATAGAGCCCGACTAAATATCTGACAGGGACATTGTGTGTACCGTACGAAAATACAGAGCGGCTACAGATGTCCAGGTGACGGCAAAGTTAACACCTTGGCTCTATGCCAAAGGACACCTGACAGACAGTAAGGAAGTCTGAATATATTAGTGTACATACCTTTTCTCGTGGGCCATAATTCTCTGCGTACCACACCATTCCATACAGGCAAAGGAATGTAATGAAGGCCTGAGAACAAACACAGCAGAGACAGGTGTTGGTAAAGCATGCCTGGAGTCAGCAAACAGTGGTTAAATATCATTTAAATAGTGATCCACAGAGCCATGGAAATAACAGTTATGCCAACAGAAGTTCAAAATTGTCAATGGCAATTGGCATGGTTGAGAGGCTAAACATATAGCATAATAGTTCCAGGAAGTGCTTAGTGGGCAGTTGGAAACTTTGAATATATATGCAGATATAGAACTTCATTATTTGGTAATTAGTAGTCAATAAATGCACCGATTTACATTTAATATAAAATGTATGGGGTACTTTTGGTATTTAGGCTATTTTGAGGCTCCACAATCCTCTGTTAACGGAGATGGCCCGACTCTCTCTCTACATGGTTCTGGTGATCCATAACAAATGAATGAGAACAAACTTTAAAAAGGTGGTGTCAGCAATTCACTAGCCGTTTGTTCTGTGTGCACACTGAAAAAAATAATCCAGTTTCTACACAGCCCAGGCCCTGCGAATGCGAACACATATCTCCCATTTGGCTTTGAAGAGAGCAGTTTCTGTTTTCAGTTATTGACACTTCCTCCATCATCGCTGACTCCACATTTGAGGTTAACGTGTTTATGGCAGTTTACTACATACTACAACAACAACACAATACAAGCAGTGAATCAAAGAGCACGTATATAACATGTGGACGCTGCTCTTACCACACATAAGAGCCACAGGATCACATAGAGAATCTGAGTTTTGGAGAACAAATCCTGTCCAAACTTCACACACGCCAAGGCCTCTAGGAAGGCTATAGCCCTGCAAAATGTGAAAACAAAGAGCCAGCTGAATACAACACAACCACAGTCTGGTAGCAATCTGGAACAGCCTTATCAAGGTATATTACCACATTGTATGTCATAAATATAATATAAATGTGCATATTTAACTAATTCCGGGTGGACAGAGTGCACATCGTTGTGCAATGATCTAAAGTGGATCTTATAAAATAACTTATTTACAGTCTCGCCCCACCGGGCAGATTAGTATACACAATACAACACAGCTCTTGTCTGCCCTCATTTGCTTTCCTCACACACACACACACACACACACGAGGAAATGTCTGAAAAGGAAGCACTGAAAATGACCGGTTTGATCATATTACCCAAAAACCCAGCACTGCGTCCCAACTCTCTTGCACTGGGTATCAGTAAGGTATGCATAATACTGCCTAAAACAAGGAGAGACATAAAGACATGAGTTAGATAATAACATAAGATCACAAGTTCTTTAACAAGTCACGCTGTGCTACGTCAGTTCTCTCTGGTTATATTGTAGGTACAGCAAATGCTCCATGTCAGATACGTGCATGAACAGTTCAAAGATGCGTTCAAGACGTTTTAAAGGAGACTTGGGCGGGGCGAAGCTTACCTGACCGTTGGAGCTGTGATTATGCCAACGAACAGGATACGACACCAGCTGAGAGCGTGGCAAGCAGGGAAAACAAATATGTGCTTCAGGAAGAAGGTGTTCAGTTCTGTAAGCTATGTGCAAACAGAGACAGACACAAGTCTAAGATTATCATAAGTGCGTGCCGTGTGTTTACATTTGTGGCAATTAACAGCATTTTAGGTGACATACAATATGCAAGTGGTAAATGGACTGCATTTATATAGCGCTTTTATCCAAAGAGCTATACAGCATTTTGACTCACATTCACACACACATTCATACACCGGCTGGGAGTCAAACACCCAGACCACTAGATCATCCTGCTCTATATATGCACATATGCACAATAAGTATATATGTCAACAGGCCATAAGGACTGTCATTTTTACATTTCATAATAGGGATTAAATTTATCCCGATACCGATACATGCACTTTAAGTATTGGCCGATACCAAGTACCGATCCGATTCCAGTGTTAAATTTGACTGGATTCCTCACTGTGATGTATGCATTACTTTGAGTGGTTTGATTTACGTAAAGTTGCAAAGTAACGTAATGACAGCCAATTTCTATTTTAGGACCTAGATGCATTTTATAAACCTGCTGCTGATAGTGTGGCCTGGGTAGGTTGGACATTGCTGATGACAGTAGACCTACGTGTGTAAATCAATTTAATTGGATCAGCCTTATAGATTAATTATAACAATGGTTTTCCATTTGTCACCGATACCAATCCAGCTATTAAAGTCAGTATTGGACCGATTTCCGATCTCAGTATTGTATTGGTGCCATCCCTATTTCAAAACATATTATAACATATCAATTATTTAGGGTCTAATGGTATCAGTTTACCAGGAACCATCACCTTATCGTGGTGGAGAGGTTTGTGTGTCCCTATGATCCTGAGAGCTGTGTTGTTTGGAGCCTTGTG
>JAODOY010033108.1:0-21774 GCA_025399855.1 Forbesichthys papilliferus | reverse complement strand
AGCAGTGGAGACGTGTTCTCTGGAGTGACGAATCACGCTTCTCTGTCTGGCAATCCGATGGACGAGTCTGGGTTTGGCGGGCCCCAGGAGAACGGTACTTTCCTGACTGCATTGTGCCAAGTGTAAAGTTTGGTTGAGGGTGGTTGTTTATCAGGGGTTGGGCTTGGCCCCTTAGTTCCAGTGAAAGGAAGCGTTAATGCTTCAGCACACCAAGACATTTTGGACAATTTCATGCTCCCAACTTTGTGGAAACAGTTTGGGGATGGCTTCTTCATGCTCCAACATGACTGTGCACCTGTGCACAAAGCAAGGTCCATAAAGACATGGAACTTGACTGGCCTGCACAGAGTCCTGACCTCAACCCGATAATAAAGCACCTTTGGGATGAATTAGAGCGGAGACTGGCCTTATCGTCCAACAACTGTGCCTGACTTTTTCAGAGTGCCCACGAACATACTACTAAACCTTGCGGACAGCCTTCCCGGAAGAGATTAAGCTGTTATAGTTATAAGTAGGACTTAATTTCTGGTTAATAAGAGCATTGTTTTATGCATTTCTCTTCTGCAAACTTTCCTTTTAAATTTGAAAGTAGCACTAGAAGTACTCATCAAAAATACTAGTTTCCACTAGTTTAGCTGTTTAAATGTAATGGATTAGTTACTGGTTTTTTGTAATTAGACACCCTGAATGTAATTTACTTGCAACCCTGTCTACAATGTTCTTTGCATTACAGTATCAAGATGATTCAGCAGCATTATAGAAACTAATGCCCCACTTCCACCACACATATGTCAATGTCAGCTTGGGGCATTGTCCTTCAGCTCTGTCATTTATCAGGTGGGAGCTTTAATACTAAACGTTCCTGCTGTGACAGCACTTTGAAGGTAAAGTCAGCCATCGCAAGCTAAATGCTAAGCTAGTATACATTTAGTCAAATTCAACGATCTCCTTGTATTTTGCTAGCTTACGGTTCTCTGTGCATGTTGACAAAATAATCAGATACTTCTACACAGCCCTGGCTCCGTATAGCAACAACAAAGTGGCGAACGCCGCTCATATCAACAAAGCAGTAGTAGGCCTACTATACGTTTTGCTCAACAGTGCATTTCTGTGTGTGAGGCGCCAATGCGGAGGACAGCAGAGCTGTATTGCTTTGATCTTGAAATTAGCAATGACTAAACCTGCCTTTAATTCATGTCTGGGAAACTGGCTCATTAGTATTTTACAATATCTACTTTTAATAAATACATGGGCATGCGTATCCATGCACAATCCTGTGTGGGCACACATAACCAACATCAAATGTCAAATCACTGAAAGAATACTTTTTTTTGTGCAAAAACTAAAGCTGGTGTTATTGACAAAATTCCTTATGATAGAAATCTGAATTTTATGGGTTGAAAATCACCAATCTCTGTTCAAAACTGTCCAAGGCCCTTGCTGACAACTATATATTTGGTCAAAGGCCCTAGCCTACATTCTGGACCTTATAAGTGAATTAATTTGGCCTATTCATACACTACACCTATAATTTATTTTGAAATGAGTTATTGCTGCTTTTTGGCTTTTATATACTACGAGCTGTGGATTCTGTGGACTTTAGAAAACATGTTTCTTTAGCAATATGGTGTTGTCTTTTTGATATTGCAATTCAGAACTTTCAATGGCCTGTGTTTTTATACACATTAATACTAAGGTGAAATAAGTGGCAAAACATAAGAAAACATGGTTTGCAGTGCCACCTGGTGGCTAAATTATACAACGCAGATATACTGTATTAAAGACTGAATTCAAGGGCACGAGTTGTAAACAGGAAAGTGTGGGTTGTGTACAAGCACACATTGTGGTAGTACCATGTGTGTCTGTACACAACCCACACTCCCCAAGTTTGGTATCATAATATTACCAATACATACATACCCAACAGCTGTGGTCCTATAGCCGTCTCTAGTTCATTGTGCATAGTGTATATATTCTACATTGTAAGCATACTTTTTTATATTTATACAACTTCCACTTCAATTAATGTGACCCTGTAGCATGCCAGGAGCAGCTGGGAAACTGAGTGAAGGCCATAGTCTAATAAGTTTCCCCAAAGATTGTCTGGAGCGAGGGTCCTTACTTTACCCCAATGACTCATTGCTGTCTGAACCAGTCCACCCACAAGTGTACGAGCTTCCATTTGAGATGAGATGGTAATCACAGGCTCATAATACATATAACCTCCAGATAACAGTGAGTCATACAATATATAGGCTAAACATATGGATTAAGTATGTTTAGCCCAAAAAGCCATGTCTTCAGCAGCACCGTACTCAAGTCCAGTCTAGAGACATCAGTTTCTATCATCTTAGAACTGGGACTTGTCCGTCATTGGCTTCGCCACATTTGTAGGTGGCTCAAGTCGACTATGTCCAGCTGTCAAGAAGTTGTTAGTTCAGTTGTTACATTACACTTTTTGATCTGAATTCTGACCATCTAAAAATGGAAGTTGTTGTCTCTAGCATCCCACAACACAGTATGTGGTCTTTACTAACTTGACTCGGACAAAGGTCGTCTTGGCCACAGCCCGATCTTCACGGTCTATACACAATACAAATAGCGTAGGGTGTCCTAGCACACCTATGAGGAACACCCAGTTTTGATAGGTCATCTAGACTCGTAGGGTAACATTTGACAGAATCATCAGCACTGCTTCCTGACCATGAGTCTACTGACTTGTCTAGGATCAATTAAAGTAGTGCAAACAACAAATTCACTAACTTGATGTAATTTGTTTTAAGGCTCTTTTTTTATAAATGCTTGTTATAAAGAATCAGAATTCAACAAGGTCTTAAGAGTACATTAGCCACACTTTACTGTTAAATACAAGCTAGCAATGGTTAAGACAGAAAACAAAAGCACAAAAATGTAACAATTTAGGGCCTAAAAAACATCTAGTGTTTCTTAGGGGCAACTCTTAGAAAAAGTATGACAGTAAGTGTGGTAGAATATTTTATTCTCATATACTTTATGGAATAATATACAAAGATTCCCTACCCCGCAGAAAATGTTCATAACCCCCCCATCCCACCCCCCCAAAAAAAGTTATTCACATCATACTATACATCTGCCATCCAAAACAATAAGCAACCTTTAAAGTCAACCAGGGCTAGATGTAGAAATGTAGGAGTATAATCACAGTTTCATGTGATGTCTAGCGCAGACAAAAGTACATCTCGTGAATGGAGTTGGAATAGAGAAACAAAATAGCTGGATTCTAGGCTGGCCCACAGCTGAGTCAAGGTCCAAAACCAGATTAGGTTGCTGTCAAAATAAAAGGCATTTCCATATTTATCACTATGGAGGATGTAACCATTAATGTGTGCAATAATTTAGACGTTTACATTACTGTGTATTTTAAAAAGAATTACACATTTCTCTAGTCTAATCTATGCAAAGATGCACAAAGGAATGAAATATTTGCCCACTTTGGACATCAAAGTAACATTAACAATCAGAAAAAGGACATAAAGTCAACAATGATGGCAGAAAAAAAAAAAAAAACGAGCATATAATTAAAGGTGATTTGTGCACCAAAAGTGGCCTAGGTCCATATTTGAATCATAACATTGGATTCAAATGCCTTAGATGGGTTAATCAAGGACAACCCAACGTGTTTTCTAAAGCAACTATCCTTAAGTCCTGTGGCTGTGGCTAGCTCCGTGTAATGACCAAATCTGCTCCCATAACGTCTTGCATGAGAAAACTATCACGGAATAATTTGGATTATTAAGGTGTAATGAACAACAGTGACAGCGACGATTTGAGCGCATGAATGTGAAATCCAAACTAATAGAACTGGAGGAGCGAAGACGTTCGGACTCCTTGGGAACAGAAGAGCACCAGTTCGAGTGTTGTGGGATATCAGTCAGCTGGATTTACTTATTTTTTCATTATTATTTTCTAGGAATGGAGAACATCCCTTCCTTCACCACATGTCAAAACACAACCAGAAAGAAAAATAAAGAAATAAGTTTAAGCCGGTACAACAAAGTTCACAGTCCAAAAATGGTGCCGTTTCAAGAACAAAAAAAGAAGCTGTGAGCAGCCAGCTAAGACCACCCGTCTATGCGAGCCCCCCGCCCCCCTCACCTTCAGACATCCTCCTAGCGAGCAAGGACGAGCAACGAGGCAGGGAAAGAAGTACATGGAGATGTCAGGGTGGGGAGGAAGGGGGGGGGTCAGGTTTCCCGCCATTTTCAGCTGGGCTCAGTTTCCGCGCCTCCGTTCCGCAGTGGCGCAGGCCGCCGCTGCAACCTCAAAAGTGCCGGACGCCTCGTCTGCCTCCATGTTAAATCCATCCAGACGCCTGCGTATCTTCTCAGCCTTCTCCAGCCAGCGGCTCTCAGGCCATGTACGAGTTCTGGTTCTTCAGCTTGTCCAGCTCTTTGCTCTGTTGCCGCAGAAACAGGATTCTGGCGGGAAAAGAGAGGGTGGTGAACATTCGCTTTGCATGGTCTCGTCAAGAGACACAATATACTTTTTATTTGTTTCCAGGCAAGTTGGAACTACAGCTCCTGTTACCTTTGTTCTTTTTGCATAGCGGTAGAACATTTAGGTGAATGGTGTTCTGAATGGGAGCTACTCTAGCCAATCGATGTACTGCGTTATTCATTTAAATCCACAATCTGGCACATACATTACGACTTTGCAGAAATAGCGGCCAAATGCTTTTTCCTTTTGCGTTTCTTTACGGCCAGTCAAGAAAATATTTAATTGACAATGTGCATGGAACGCTGCCCTTGAAGTGGGACGTGTTAAAAGCATGTCTTGAGCGTGAATATTGTAAATATAGTCACCTCTGTTCCCTCAATGTTGCCTGGATCTCACAGACTCTGACGAGAGAGCGGAGGTTCTTCAGCTCCGTGCAGATCTCAGACATGTACAGGCTGCCCATGTTGAAGACGTCTTCACGCAGCCGTGCTGCCTAAGATGGAGGACATGGGGGAAAACTTTAGGAGGGCTGTGTGAGAGACAGAAATGTATTGGGGTGGGAAGGAACCCGCACCCCCAAAAAAAGAAAAAAACTATCGATACAGCATAGTATTGTGATATTTCCCAATAGCAATACTCTATAGATACATGTACGTCAAGTATCGCAATTTCAATATATAAAATGCACATAAGAATTTAACTTTGTGTATACAATATTTATGACATGTTCATGTCATTTAGTTGGCTTGACAATCACATTTTGCAGCAATACAATTTGTGAGATGAACAAACCAATTTTGTCAGATTTCCTTTGGAGACATAATTTGAAGTTGTATAAAGTAATGAATTGTAAAATATCGCAATTTTTTTTTTAATCGCAACTAGGCCTGGGCGATAAATCAAATTAATATTTTATTATTATTAAACGATTTGAAAAATGCCTAAATTGCAAAATCGAGAGCAATGCTTTCACTCAAAATTAATATCTTGAGTCGCGCCGACAGCTCTCCCCATCCCATTCTTTATTACGTGTGCACTCCTCTGGTCGACACCCTCCAGTTTCCCCAGCGCAACCAACCTCTACCTCAACACGTTGATTACCTGTCGCTTGCCTAGGGAAAAGAACTAATTCTAACTAAGTCTAACTGCATGAGGACATTGTTAACACTCAATGTTGGTTGTGCTGTTATTCCCGCATGCAAGCTTGTTTTTAGCTTGCGTAGCGTGGCTATGTGGCTATGTTGTCATTCAAAATATTGTCATAGAAACAAAACATGTGCTCAACTGCAAGACAAAAGCGCTATGTGGGCAGAGCCCGCCCGGGCACGCACACACACACCTGTTTCTCGGCGTGCTCTGCCGGCCACCCCTGGACGTGCCTGATGAGGTTCTCGTCAAAGTGAGTGGCCAAGGATGGCGTGAAGGAGCAATGGCCGCCGGACGCGGGGCCCTGACCGGTGCTGCCGCCGCTGGAGGAGGAGGAGGAGGAGAGAGGGGGCCCGGCGGCCCCGGGCGTGTGGTTTGGTCCTGGGGAAGGCATCTCCATGCTGCTGCTGCCAGGGAATAACAGGATCACATTATTGTAACATAATGTGGAGCGCACGTGGGCCGCTGGATTCTCTCTGGCTAAGGTACCTTCTCTGCTGGAGAGTCCTGGGGTCCTCGGGGCGCTTCTCTACTGACACCTGGGATAACAGGACTGGTTTGCCTAGAGACGCATTACCCTAGGAAAGACATACATACACAAACGAGTGGGGAGTTAGTAAAGCAATGATGGCAGAGAAAGGAAAATAACCAACTACACAATCCATGTTAAACAGGTAACACAGTGACTACACACTTCCTAGTCCAGGTTAAACCGGAAACACGGTGACTACACACTTCCTAGGTACCAGTGAACTAGCTCACCCTGGCCTGGGAGGTCCCAGTGCCACTAGGGGGCGCCCCGGCCCCAGCCTGGGCCTTCTGGCTCAACTGGCTGGCCTGCTGCGTGCCGTTGCGAGGCGAGCCGTAGGGCCGCGGCGAGGAGGCATCCGACGTCAGAGACGCGGGGGACTGGCTGGGCTGCTGGGTCGCCGCTGCTGGCGAGACAAGAGGGTTACGACGGGTGCAGTTTCCAGAGAGAGAGCAAGAGAGAGAGAGAGAGAGAGAGACCATGGTACCTTGGCCAGATTGCTGGGCGGCTTGGGACAGCAGTGCCGTGATGTTGAAGGCCGACGGCCCTGCGGTGAGGAGCTTGTGCAGCATAGAGCGCAGGGACGCTTGAGTGACAGCAGCCGCCAGAACTGGAAGGAAGCGGGACAGAGGGTGGGATCAAATCAATGTCAACACGCCCCCTAGTGGTCAAAGCCCTCAGCCCATCTCTAGCCCAACATTAACAAGTATTTTGAAGCAGGCTGTTTCTAAATTACATAATGAGCTGAAGGCTACATGCCAACAGCTAGGGTACCCCCAGGGTTCTCCTTTAAGCCCCCCCAACACCTCCGCTTCTCACCCTCGTTGATCTTGGCCACGTCCATGCTGCCGTTGTTCATCTGCAGCGCGGCTTGCAGCGCCGGCAGCAGCTGATGCAGCAGGGCGGGGTCCTGCAGCAGGGCCGACGACTGGGATTGGACCGCCGCCGTCGCGGCCTGAGCCGCCGGGGAGGGATTGGAGGACGTGGCGGCGGCGGCGGATGATGATGATGATGATGAGGCGGCGGTGGAGCCTGGAGGGCCCCCTGGGGCAGAGTTCACACTCTGAGAGGCAGAGGAGGAGGTGGAGGAGGAGGTGGAGCTGGAATGGCTGGAGTTGGGTGCTGTGGACGGGTCCCCTGATGAAGTGCTCTCTGTCCGGGACCCAGCGAGAGGAGAGGGTTACCACAGCAACAGTGGTGAACACCAACTCAACAACAACGGTGATTGGCTTCGCAATTGGTTTAAATGTGGGGCGGAGCGTCTCAGGGAGTTTGTTTTGGTTTGAAGTTTGCAAGCGTTCTCAAGAATGACTGACCCCGTCTTTAATGTAAACGCCAACCACGTGTTCACGCATGCTGACAACAAGCTTAATGTTGCTAGCATGCTAGCTACTAGCAGTCAGAGCCAACTCAACACGTTTATCTACCGTCAGCATGACTCACACTGAATGTTCGAGTTGGAATTCAATCGAGTTTATTGAAGAGAAGGAGAAAAAGAAAATAGCCATTTCAGACTAAATATTTACCAGAAACAAATATATCCGGACAGACGGTTTACTGGAATTGTCACAGGAAGTTATGCAGATAATAAATCTATAAGATAATTTCTGTTGCTGATAGAAGTCTCACTAAGCCCTAGCATGCATCCCGTGGTTCATTGATATCGTATCGACCATGTGTAAGATGATGTCTATCTCTTAAAAGACTGTACAGGTGAAAAAATAACTTCTTAAAAAGGCAGAATCCAAGTCTTAAAAGGTTAAGTCAGCTACTGCAAGCTATTTGTAAGCCAATACAGATTTTGTCAAATGTTGAGTAGAAACCCTTAGAAAGGGAATTTGACTGAGTTGGACTGCATTTGACTGCCTCACACGTCGAAATGCATTGTGAAGCAAACAGGGTTCCCACTCAGTCAAATGTAAAGTTCGAACGGAAAAACAGACAGAACGTTCAATCAGAACGTTGTCTGTGTAAAAGGGCTATATAGACAGCATGGGAACAATAAACAAACTGAACACATTTCGCAAAAGGTACTATGAACGTGGTTAAACTGGGCTTGTAAGGGGGTGGGTGTGACGTCATAGGCATGATATTCTGTTCTATTTTGTGTCTTTTGTTTTGGGGAAGTAACATGCATACAGCTCTTACTCACATCACTGACCATGTGGAACCTATTCACGTTAGTGTGCACATTAGCATGACTTGTTAAGACCTCTCAAAATCGAATGCCATGTCCAGTATCGTTTTGATGAATGGAAACTACATTTTAAACATGCTGCAAATAAAATTCCCTGATATTCCACGGTTTTACCTAAAAAGTGTTCAAATACCCCGACGTTCCATGTCTGGAATAGACTTAATTTCCATGATTTTCATGGGAACCCTGAGAAAAGCATGGCGCTACGGCTTTGTTGATACGAGCGGTGTTCGCCACTTTGTTTATGTTCCCATTTATGGAGCCAGCGCTTTGTAGAAGTATCAGATCATTTTAGTAAGCTAGCGATTTGTTGAATTTGACAAAAAGTGTATCATCTTATATTTTAGCTTGCAATAGCCGACTTTACCTTTACCTTTAAGAACTTCAACAGAACTCACTTGCTGTGGCTTTGTCCTGCAAGGCCTCTTGTCTGTAGTCCATGTCCCTTGGGAAACTGTTGGTGGCCATCTTGGCTGTGTCTTTCTGTCTCTGCTCTCTGAAAACAGAAATAGAATTCACATTGCGTCCGATGCATTATGGCTGTGTTTCGCAACCCTGGTCCTGGGGACCCCTGCCCTGCATGTTGTCATGTCGCCCTGCTCCAACACACCTGACTGAAATTAATTGGTCGTTATCAGGCTTCTGCAGAGATGGGTAACGACCCGTTCATTTAAATCAGGTATGTTTGAGACAGTGGGTCCCCAGAAAAAGCGTTGAGAAACGCTGCCTTATGGAAAGGCATGGAATGTCATTCATATATTCATTCAGAAAGGTATGCTACATTCAACCAAGAGATCCTTAGAGAGCGGGGAGGAAAGCTTGGGTTGTGTCACATTCGTTTCCTGGCACAGAACATCTGTGGCAAGGTGCACTCCATTGTCAGTGAGGGGGCCATAACAAATTGCTCAACATCATTAGTTACAGAATTACAGAACTATTATTAGGCTTATTTTATCAAATAAAAAAAAAGATATTGATATAAATATATATTGAATTTCATAACAGGTGGAAAGTTTTGTTTGATGAACAAAATTGCAGATAGGAAGGAACAAATCTTTCTGTTTTGTCAGGCTGCATGTCCAAAACTATGGCGATGTTGAGTTGTTTGGAAATGGACTACCTACTCATCTATTGCAGTAAAATATGACATTATGTTATGAAGCACTTCTCATTAAATTAAGAGTTTAATTTAATTAATTCACATATTTATTTGTGCGTTGTCATCATCGATCATGAAATGTATGATCGAGCATTGCTGTCACAGACGAGCACTTCAGTTCACGCGCCCATCCCTAATAAACAATCACCGATAGTCAACCTAAACACCTGCAAAGTATTGAAAGTGGCTTTAACAGATGGCTTATCGGATGGTTGTGTGCAATAAACCATCTAGCGCGTCAGGTTATCAATTGCTAGCCCAACGCCGTTTCCACCGAGTCATGGAGGTTGTGAGAGATTGGACAAGCATGACCCCAGCAACTTAAGTCATGGGTCATGTGATGTCAACGGTCTTAAAAATAAAATAAAACTTGTCATGGACAGCTATAGGAAAGCATTACACTATATTATTGGAGGGCTTTATGATCAGACGATACTTTTTTTACGATCTGACCAGATACAAGCCTATAATATTATTATTATTATTATTATTATTATTATTATTAATTTATATTTGGGCAAAATGTAGGCCTACCTCTCAAGCAGGTCCTTGGGCTTCTCCCACTGCGAGACTTCAGTTCTACAGTTGTAGTAGTACTTCTTTCCGGAGGAACTGATGTGCTCGGTCCAGTCGTCTGCTGGTTCCTGGCGCTGTGGAGAGGGGGAAGAGAGGCCCCACCAGTGGCGTTAACTTGGTGTTGTTACCAAGATGACTTGCCAATAAGGACTTTGACCTTAGCAAGATGGCTGCTATCTAACCAGACTTGCCAATAAGGACTTTGCTTCAGACTGCAAGTATTATTTATTTATATTAATTTAACACGAATCCGAGCATCAATTTACATGAATCCACCTTACATTTATGACATTTGGCAGATGCTTTTATCCAAAACAACTTACATGTAGTACATTTGTCATTAGCTGGACAGGCCAAACACCAGCAATAGTACGCCCCCAATATTATATCAGAATAGATTCAGCATTTTGTCACCGCTCAGTGAACTACAGCTTTCGTCTTGCAACACACGTTACCAAAACAATGCTCTCAGACTTGTGGATTGTGGTGCGAAAACGTCATGACTACACAGGGTTTGTAGTCTTACTAATTACATATCTCCAGTCTTACACTTCAACAAATGCACGACAAACTGACTTTCTTGACTCTAATCTCTTTTAAATAGTCAAACATCATATGCGTGCGTCGTGTCACAAAGCAAACGGGATCTAAAAATAATGTTATTCTCGCTGTTGACCCCCATACATATTATTTTTGAACATAGGTCCCCATAATGTGGAAGTGACTTTGTCTCTATATTTAGAATGCTAATGCAATAGACTGTTGGATGACCAGTTAAAAAAGCATTGAAACCTCTGATAAATTGACCAGTTGGTTGAAAAACACGGCCCTAATGGCTGAACCAAAAAAGTACGCGCTGCTCCAGGCCTTGTAGTGGTGACACATTATAAACAGATAGGTGCTCACTCTGTCTGCGGGCCTGCCAGGACCACCATGAGAGTCGGAGTTGTGGTGGGTGCTGTTGTGAGAATTCTCCTGGGGAGAACCGTTGGTCCCTGGAGCAAAGACATTGATGAAGCAACACGTCAATTATTATACTGTGTAGTTAAAGCCACTCAGCATAAACTGTTGTACCCCTAGTTTTATACATACAATGTGTAAACATATCCAAATGCGTCAATGTGGCAAAATGGACAGACAAGTCAGGGTATAGGATGAAGGAATGCTAGTTATGCCTACTGGTGTTTCAGGTGTAAGTCTAACAGACAAGCTGCAAAACCCGCTGGGCAATGCATCTAAGAGAGGGATGTGCTCACAAAGTGCTTGTAAGCCTACAAAATAAAGTGTTTCACACTAGAACCTGTACTTGCAGTACTAGCAGAGGCAACTGGGGAGGTCACATGCATATCATAGAAAGTCTTAGGGTACTTGAAAATATTTGACATTGAAGATACACAATACTATAACTAACCACCGACGACTGCATAATTCACAGACATTTGTCTTCTTTTTTTTCCCCTTCAAGGTTTATTTTTAATAATTATCCAAGAAATTAAATTGGTTAATAACGGTCATAACGAACAACATTGTTTACCTAAATTATTCCTGGGACAACATATAGCCAAACAGTTATCACGACAGACCTACATTCTCAGTAGATCCCATTTCTATATGCGTTTTACATTGAATGATAAACTGCGGAACAGAGCCAATGAGTTCAGAATTCAATTCTAAATTAACCGTATTGCTCGAGAGAAGGCAGTGAAATGTGAAGGAAGGAAACGAGCCACCACAATCTTACTGTGAACTAAGACAACACGTGTTCCCGCCATTAGCGTCCGAGAAAGGTCATGCGCGTCAAACATTTTGACCGCGGGCAATTCAATAGTGTGTATGGAGCTCAATGCATTAGAGGTGGCAGTCTTGGAAGCAATCTATCTACACCCACACATCTTGGGATTAGGGGACACTGTGTGCATGCTTGACAGCATGGCATAAGGAGGTGGTCTGCAAACCTTATGACGGTGTCATCCCTCTGAGGTTGAGCAACACTGCACCGCTGTTAAACAGGGAATGCAGCATTGTTTATAGTTCATTGAATAAAACTATACATTTCTAGCTGGATATGGCCACCTTCAGCAGAAAGCAGAAGCGTAGTCTGCTACTCGCATACAACTGCGCGCCCCTAAAACCTCTTTGGTTAAGAGCTGGATAGAGAGAAAACCAAAAAAACAGGATCCATGTGGCCTTGTGTTTGTTTCTGCACTCATCCTGCAGAAACACCATTATAATATGTCCTGCAAATTTCAGGATTAATTGACAATTATAGGGAAAACACCGCCTTTGACATAATACAAAAATATTTTCTAAAATTAAATTGCTCTAATATGATAGTTATAGTTTTTAGCTCCCGTCGTTTTTAGAAGCCTGGAAAAACACGGTGCTGCCATTGGAACCAGCTTGGGAAAAAAAACGCTTTGGCGGACACGGGGCTTACGGCTTTAATGGAAGACAAATAGAATCAGCTGACAAATACAAACACAGCTAACAGCAAATCATTAGCATAGACCAAAAAGCGGCCTGAGCCCAACACAAATGAGCGATTTGGAACAAACCGTCTGAGAGCAGTTCTGTTATTTTGCTCGGTGTGCATTTCAGAGGACATACAGCTTGTGCTACAACAGCAACTCACTCTAGAGCTTGAACGCTACAACAGACGTACAAATAAGTGAGGGGCTTGTAGCCTCGTGAGAACATTCATTTTGCTGTGAGTATCAGCCTGGAACCCCTTATGCAAAAACAAGCAATGGCAAGCTGACGAGCCTCCCCCCTCCCAAGATAAGGACATGCTTCCATTTCCACCAGCACTCTTTTTTACATTCTGATTGTGTGATATAAAAGGTAAGTAATCCAATCACATGCATGGATGTTTGATTTAATTATACATTAGCACCGCATTCATTACAAACACTTCTGAATGAAGGGATTATATACTAATACCAAAGTAAAGTCAAGCTGTAGGCATAAAAAGGTTTTGACATGTTTGTTAAACGAACCACAATTGCTCTTCGCTATATGCAGGTGGTTTTAATTAAACACTTTTTTATTTTACTACAACAGATACAGCCCAGCGTTTCGCTCATTGGATGGTGGGCAGTTGGCATCCTTTTCCATTGACCTACCGTTTTTCCCTCTGGGCGTATGAGAGATCTTTGCCTTGCCATGCCCGGAAACATCCCCTTGCCTGCTGACGGGACTTTCATCGGATCGTCGCAGCATCTTGCAGGGAGGGGTGGCGTCCGATGACCCATCACGCACCTTGTCATTACGGTGAAGGGTGCCCGATTGGATTTTTGGTTGAGATTTATGGGTCTGAAACAAACAGTATTTTGAGGATCGAGGTAACATCAAAGAGAAAATAATAACACCAGTGCTGAAAATTAATAATGCATCTGTTGTGAACATGTCATGGAAATTCTGTTGACAGTGTCACAACTGCAGATTACAGTAACTTCAGCTTTAAATGCATCGTTAAAAAGGTCCTGTGCTAGAAACTTGAGATGATTTGTAGATTTCAGACAGTGTAATAGAGGAAAAAAAATCCAGTTTCACTTGTTAAAAAGGCGATCACATGTATATTTAGTGGTGAATTGTAATATACATTACCATTATTGGATTAGTCAAATATACCTGATAGGATTGGGGATCCCTTCGGTCGTTACACCTGCAAAAACATAAAAAAGGATGACATTAATATGAGTCTACTATTGATATATGACCGCTGCTTAGACAGGCAAGCAGAGATAACATTAATATGTGACTATCGTCCGATTTTAGCCGATTAGCTGCCGTAAGGCTAGCTAGCTAAAAATTCACAACCAACTGACAAATTAGCGTCAGTTAGCATTCCAGTTGTCGCCAATTATATACACAATTGTATATAATGTTATAGCATTGGGAGTGTTTCGATATTTATAAAATACGAGTAAAGAAGGTTGTGCACCAGTGAAGTCGATCGTCGACTAACTTAACGCTAACTTGAATCAATTCGTTTCAGGAAATACCGCGAGCATTTGGAGCTAACTCCGTTAGCAAGGCATTAGCCTTGGTACAGTGAAAAGCCAGCTAGCTAGCCTGTTCTAAAGTACGAAAACAGCAGGTGATTGCATCGTGGATCATATGTGAAATGTTTCACAGTGAATTTACCCATCGCTGACTCTGGCTGGTTTCCTTGCATGCATCACCATCCAGGCCGTGGCGATGTGTGTATGCGCCTGATGGGGAACTGTGGCCTCTCGTCTGTCTGCTAATACAACCGTTCTGTTTTCTGAAGTAACTTGATCTCTCCCACTAAATATATCCTACCCAAAAGATGCCTGCTATACGGGCAGGGTGAGCGCATCGCACAGCGGGTGGTCTACGTTAAAAACCACCCTCAGTGCATCACACACTTTAAGGATATGCGCTTGGTCTGACCGAGGTAGCAGCAGAAGGAAAAGCAGGAGAGACGGGAAATGGACTGCGCGACGTAGCTGAGAATTTGTGTAATGGACCCCGCCTCCGCGTTCAGGAGGACCGTGACTCTCGGTGATGTGCCGAAAGTGAACCCCCGCCTCCGAACCCCCTTGATGCGTCTTTTGGTATTACAAGATTTGGGTAATGTTTTTATACCGCATTTACCTTTTGCACAATTATTTATAGTGTTTGTTTAGTGTAATGTTTATTGTATTTCGTCGTGAATAGTTTTTAATATTTGGAGAACGTATTTAGGATAGAAGGAAACAGTTTCAGCACAACGTCGCCACCCGTTAAATTGTAAGAGATTAATCTAATCTAACTCTTGGGACATTTTCTTCTGTTGTATGATCCTAAATATTGTCAGTAGCTGCAACAGCATCCACACAAAAATAGGAAACATAGGTCATTAAAATAAATAAATAAAATAATGCAATTTGTATTTTTTTGTAGCGGTGCAACAGAACACGAGGACAATTTAGGAAATAATTGAACATATCCTTATATTATTCACGTAATATTCACAAGCCTACCTGGTGAGTGTCATAGGCCTACTTTTATATTTATACATATTTAATGTTCCTCTATCTAACCTTTGTCTGCCCGAACAGAGAATAAAACAAATTTCATCCAATTTCAATTACCATGTTAAAGGCTGCTGTAGCCTAGACCGATAAGATATTATTAGTACATTATAATGGTATATCGATTATTGTGATAAGTGATATATAGTTTTAATATGTTGTATTGTGGTAGCAGGCTACCGTATTAGTGGACAGTTATTTGTGTAGAAAAAACTCTTATTTTATATAATATATTGTATTGTATATTATACAGTTACTATTTGACATATGATTGAACGCAGCAGTGACGCTGAAGATTAAATACCGTATACCAACATTAGGGGGCAGCAATGTATGGCAATATTACAGATCTTACATGCGCCGACATTCTCACGAGCAATAGCTCCATTTACTGTAAAACCATCCAGGATGTTGCATCCATCTTTATCATTTAAAATTCATAATCCAAAAAGATATATGGAAAGGTCAATTACATAATATTGTCGAAATGCCTTGTAATTGGTGTGATGTTTGTTTGCCTGATTGATCACATTTCTTTTTCACTGACTCATAAGATAGTTGTAAGACCTGAGTTTACTTATATAGCCCTTAATCGCATTATAGTCTCAAAGGTCTGCACAAATCATATATCACATGGAAACAAACAACACCCCTAAACCTGCTCCTCCCCCCGGCCAAGGAAAAACTTATCTTAAAAACCCTATAGGAAAGAAAGCATTCAATAAAGTAATATCAGTAGTTAGAATGCTCAGGAGAAGGGAACGTTGTGAACTGTACGTTTGGCAAAACAATTCCATTCACTACACTACCGTAATGTCAGTGGTCACTCAAGAAGACGGTAGCATGCACCTATTGTTTGTGTGTGTGTGTGTGTGTGTGTGTGTGTGTGTGTGTGTGTGTGTGTGTGTGCGTGCGTGTGTGCGTGTGTGTGGAGGGGACTACAGGTTTCTTAACAGCATGTTAAGGGAGAAGAAGATACATTTGCTCATCAAAGTAAATATGACAAATATGTGCAATTGACTATGTCTGTTGAATGATTGTATAGGCTATGTCCTGCGATAACAGCTCCCACAATGCACTGGGGTGGAGGGGTCCACAAGCTATAAATCACCTTTTGTTCATGTGGGCAGGGGTTCAAAAAGGGTGCAAACAACCCTCCGTAGTTCAATATAAATAAAAACTATAACATAATATCTAATAACAGTAATGTACTACCGTACTAAAACTATTTCTAGTAGTATAATTGTTTATAATTGTATATAGTAGCATGCTGGTAGATGCAATATTTGTTATGGGATATGGCAATAATCACAATTCAATTAATCTAATTACAGTATTACAATATAGTACATTATAAACACATTTTCTAGTGTAAGGGCTTTTAATACATCCTTGAATTAAAATGAATGTAATTTATTTTACTAATTTTTTATTTACATCTATTATTTACCCAAACCGAATGATTGACATGGGGAAAAGCATCCACATATTTATTCAAATTGATTTACAGGGTGCGGGCATATTCATTGCAAGGTGCGCAGACAGAGAGCGTCACTGGTGAAACCTTATATTGGCTTAACAGATTCACGACAGAGACTGAAACGTTTTGAGAAGAATAGTCCCATCCCCGTCCAGGAGCATTCTGCCAGTTTGGCGACCGATGTGAGTGACGCAAGCCAAGCCTTCTCTTGACACGGGCGCTTCAATGGCCGAAAACCCTTTTTCAAGGGAGGAATGATGGCAACACATTTCCAATGTTTTCATTGTTTCATCTGTTTCCTGTATTATACAGAAGCATGTGTGGAATGTGCTTTCAGCACTATGCATTTGCGTCTTGATATTTAATCCACAAACGTTTTTGACTCTAATTCATAGTGTTTTAGAAATAGAAGGATCTGTTTTTAAAAAATATGATTTTATGTCTCTTTTCCATTAAGTCAGGTCACCGAGGACAGTGTTGAACATCAGGCTGTTAAAATGATTTTGTGCGCCGTCTAATATTTCAGTTCGGAGGAATAGAATTAATTTCACATCTAAAATAATGTGACACTGAGAACTCCCACAACGATTATGACCTATGACGTTTTGGCTCCCTATTCTCAGCAAAGCTTCTTGTTTCATATCCAGTTCCCTTTATTCCACTTACAGTACCAGCCATGTACTGTGTAAAGGCCCGTGTGTAGAGTATACACGGGCCTTTCGTCTGAAGCACAGAGATGCATGCCTCTCCCACAGCTGCATGCTGATTGGCTTGCACCCGTCTTTGCCCCTCCCCTTACAACCAACGTGCATGGTCCAGCGTGCACCGCTCACTGTGTAAAAACGCAAACAGCGAAGGCGTGATTTGTTCTTTTGGTGGCAGCCGAGGACTAGCATGAGTGAGGATCGCACGTTTAACGAGGCTAATAAAGAAAGGTTCCACTTCCACGTACCTGCTGCTTCTCTAGCCAAACCCCCTCCCACCCCTCCCCTCCCCTTCCCCCACCCGTCAAACCACCCCAGCTTCCTCTCACTTCCAGCACTCCAGATTCGGTGCGACAGCCGCTCTCCGCCTGGGTTAAATCATGGGCGTCCGCTTGTGGAGATTCCAAAGCCACGGGTCTGTTTCCCTTCATGGAGGCTTCTGTTTGCTCACAGTGGAAACTAACGGCCTTCATACATTGTGTTGCTGGTAGTGAGCCCCGACATCTTGAAGTCAGTACAAGCCATTACAGCAATAGGCTCGACAAGACTGCAACTACACTAGTCACACACCGGTTGTAGCTACAGCGGTCATGGGCTCCGCCGTTGCGTCCTGGTCACAGGCGTTGTGTTGTCTAAGACCCGTGACCCATACCTGATGCCTGACTTAAGACGACAATTAAAACCAAAACAAAGCGTGTTTCTCTACTAGGACAGAGTTGAAGGCGACATAGCAGTTTAACTGGTCAGCCTGGAAATAAATACCAGCTGGACCCATTAACAACGCCAGTGCAGATGAAGTGCCATTGTAGTCTGAATCAGATATGGCTGATCTCTGTCTCTGGCTCTGGATGTCTTGTTGACTTTCTAGGGTAATAGAGAGAAGGCAAACCATATTCTGCCTGAGCTTATTGTCTGTCTGCTTGTCTGGCTGTATCTCTCTGTATCTAGATGCTGGAAGAACTGATGCATCTTGAGAGAACAGCGGATGTCAAAGAGCTGCTATCCCTGCTATTTAAACCAGACTTTCAAATGAAGCATTTTTCTATTATGTTCTACTATTTTCTATTCATCTGTGTCAATATAGGCCTATTTTGTGAGGAAATTCCAGTGTAATTTTGTGATTTCATAGAATACTTCCAATTTGTGGCAGGGTATGTGTGTGCTTAATCTCATACAAATGATCTAGATGCTAAATAATCTACAAATGCTCTAGATAAGAGGTCTTCAACAGGGGGCCCGGGACCCCTAGAGGGTCCTCAGAGTTACTGCAGGGGGTCCTCCAAATGAGTTGATCCCAAACATATTTTCTTCTAAACATTTAAATGTCAGGAAAATACATTTACATAAATATGCGCTGTGCTATAAAAATATAAATCTGTCAATTGTTTTAATGGCTTAGTTAGTGGCTTTTATACATGGCATAACAGTATAATTAGGCCGCCCTACATATTATTGTTGGCAACAACATTTTTTATGTGATGGGGGTTCCTGTGCTGTGTTTATCAGCCAAGGGCTCCTTGGCCTGAAAAACTTTGAAGACCTCTGCTAGATGCTAAATCAACTAGAGCATTTATGCAGCATGTACTACCTCAATGGGGGGTGGACATCTCACTGTGTAAATAGTCTAAAACATATTTACATGTTTTGGGCTAAAACATAATTTAGGCCACTTTTAAGATTTGCATGTAGGTCAATTTGTATATAATACTGTGTATTTGAGTGACCTTTATGTCTTCACAACATATAGAGCAAATATGCATAATCCTAAACATGGCTGAATGCACACAAATGCCCTTATGTGTCATTCACAAACCAGCCATGTTGACACCTATTAGCCGTCAGGAGACATGGGTGTCAACAGGATAATGTACTCCTCCATTACGTGTTTTCACTATTTCCCCATGAGGATTAATGAAGTGTAATCCCACAGCTCACTCACATTACTTAGTGTCTGTTTCAGAACTGCTGATGACCGAACTGTAAAACCACACACACGTGCTCGAGCACACACGCAGACACACATACACACACACATGCACACACGCAGACATATATAAAGACACACACACATGCACGCACACAAACACACACACACACACACACATGAACGCACACAAACACACACACACATGCACACACACAAACACATGCACACACGCAGACACATATACAGACACACACACATGCACGCACACATGCACACACATACACACATGCACACACACAAACACATGCACACACACACACACACACACACACTGTAGGGTTTTCCAGTCTAGTAATGAGGTCCTGAAACGGGCTGGGAGCCGACAGGTTTGTTTAAACAGTCTTAACGAGCCGTTTGTTCCTGGCCTATACCCGGGTGCTCACACATACTTGTGAGCGACACCGGCTGAAATATTCTCTTAATGAATGTTGTGTGTATTTTTTCTTTTTACAAAACGTGTCTCTGAAAGTGACCAGAGACATGTTGCTCATGCGTTGGCAGTTTCTGCATGGAATAACCATTGATGGACACGTGAAGCAAACAAATGGACAGACAGACTGAGAAGGATTGGTTGATCAAATGTTTGGGTGATGAGCAGATGTTCCACCATTCCACATTCCTCAAGATATACATATATATACTGTGTGTGTGTGTGTGTATATATACATACTGTATGTAGACTGTATACTGTTTTAACAGCAACATTAAAATGTCGATGTAGAAATGTTTTTTGTATCCTGGTGACAATTCACTCTGATAAATTGACAAATATGAATAAAGTAACCATCCTATTTATTACAATAACTAAATAATTTATATTTTTCAGGGTCTCTTGTCAGTCCATGACGCAGTTAGCCCTCAGAGGCTTTTGCCCCCAGTACCCGACAACACACTGGTCTAGGGATAGCACGGTCCAGTTTCTTCAGTCCCGATACCGATGTCGGCACTGTGGGTATCGGCCGATACCGAGTACCGATTCCAGTGTTAAATTTAGTTTTAAGTTAAATAAATGATAGCCAAACTCTATTTTAGGACTTTGATGCATTTTAGAAACCTGCTGCTGATAGTGTGGCCTGGGTAGGTTAGACATGGCTGATGCTTGACAGTAAATGGTAAATGGACTGCATTTATATAGCGCTTTTTTAACCTTACGGCCACTCAAAGCGCCATTGATCGGTTGCAAATGTCCAATTGTCACCGATACCGATTCAGCTATTTTAGTCAGTATTGGACCGATTTCCGATCTCAGTATCAAATCGGTGTCATCCCTAGACCCAGTCAAGAGCGTCAGTCTGGTGAAGACCCAAGAGCGTGTATAGTAAATATCCCCAATATCCCCCAATTATATTTATTGTGTATAAGTATTTATGCGCCTTATTTCAGTTGTGGATTGTAATGCCATAAGCTCGGCACTCACAATATAAAACTATAACAATATATACAACTGACAACTTATTTTACTGCTTTTGTTTTCTTGCATAAGGTTCAAAGAACAACGTTTCTCCTGACTATAAATATGACAATACAATATATGGTGGAAATATGTTTTCTCTATTTCCAGGAAAGGCCTCAGAAGTCTCAACAAGCACAAATGCAGTTTTGACCAGTGCGACTTGCGTTAAGAATATAAATAAAAAAACGTTAGAAAAACGCAAAGCGCTGTGCCAAAAAAGAGCGCATGCTAGGCGCGCCATACCACAGGAAAACAATGGTTTTGCTGGCGCCACGTTTCCTGTGACGCGTCTGTGTGATCGGGGAGCCTAAGGAGTGAATCAGGTCTCAGAAACAGCCTCTGTCACCCTTGACTCTGGGCTGCAGCTAGCTTTCTTCATCCCCAACACTGCATACTCAATTGTTCCACATTTCACGTTGCAATCCAATTATCGTCCGTGACACACAACAGAGTTGCAGTGCTGTTACAAGGTATTAACAACACGCTCGTACACGTGCACGTCTTTGGCTGCGTCCGTACTTGTGTCTGCCTGCGCACACGTGTATCCACGTGCCGGGTCGTCCGTTAACATAAAGGGAGAGACTGTAAGAGCCAATAATAGAGAACATACGTTTGTATTGATCCCAAAACTAGATGGAAGGGGGCTGACCTTTCGCTGACATTCTCTTTGATTGATCCAACGTGTGTCCGTGTTCCAGACGACAGGGTTACACCCCCGCCACGAGCTGATTAGGCAACTACTTAAGACGCACTTTCCATTGCGATTCACTGCACAACAATAACATCTGTTGAACGTGATGCTGATTTGGATAACCTTTTCCAGCGATTGGTTCACTCCAGTAGTTATGTGAATGCAGCGGACTAAATGCTCCCGTCAGGATACAAATAAGTCTCTTTGGAGTGAATTGACTTTAAATGAGCAGCTTGAATCAACCCTAATGAAATCAACATGCCTATATTGTTCTCTCTGTCTCGTTTCTTTGGGGGGGGGGGGGGGGGGGGGGGGGGGGGGGGGGGGGGGGGGGGGG